>JADRCD010214739.1:177-13134 GCA_019843815.1 Montemys delectorum | reverse complement strand
GTGTGTGTGTGTGTGTGTGTGTGTGTGTGTGTGTGTGTGTGTTACTTTCCTCTATGAGAATCCTATCTGTGAAAAAGAGATACTCCTATCTGTGAAAAAGAGATGCTCACATTTTCCCCAGGAAGTCACACAGCACATAAAATCATGAGTACAGAGGAACGTAATAGAGAGGAATTGAAAGCTAGAGTCATCTAGGTTCTTATTTGCTTTGGGGAGTTACTAGGTCATGCCTATGTTCCCCAGTGAGTACCTCTAATTATGTTAATTATGTGTGAAAGACATGCCCAGATAGCAGGCTACATTTCTGGTGTGATGTACCAGATTAAGGTTAAGATGCGGTGTCTCTTATTCATAGCTGAATACATTCTCTAACCAACGGAGGTATACAAGAATTCCTGCATTCTTTGGCCGGTTTTTATTGAGGGGTTAAGATGATTCCACATATCACAAGCTTCTCTTCACCAACAAAATAAATGGCTTCACATTTGTTCATACCTCAGTCTTACCACCCTGTAGAGTTTTCCCTTCATGAATTTTAAGTACTCCATCTGAAACAATATTTCTCAACCTGTGGGTCATGACCCTTTGAGGATTGAATACAGGGACCCCTTTCACAGGGGTCGCCTAAGATAATTCACATATCAGATTGCAATTCATAACAGTAGTAAAATTACCATTACAAATTAACAACAAAAATAATTTTATAGTTAGGGGTCACCACAACATTAAAAAGGTTGAAAACCACTGATCTAAATCAACTTGAACCATAGACATAAGGTGACTATTTTGGGGCATGCCCAACTTTAAAGTGGGAAATCCATCCTTAGGAGGAATTTTCTTATGGGTAGACACTCAGTAGGCACTTCCTAAATATACATGGTGAGGTTGATGATGTCATGCCCACTAAAAACAGTGTCTGTTATACTTTCAATGTCATCCAAACGTCACTTAAATATTTAATTGTGCTTTTTTTTTATATATGTGTGCTTTTCTCATTTTCCCAGAAGTTTTGGTTATAAAACCAAAAAAGAAAAACTGCTGACCTTTCCATAGATGAATAAGAATTTTCATCTTCCAGCAGTTACAAGAAAAAGAATCTAGATTTGTTTTATTTATA
The DNA here is from genome assembly GCA_019843815.1 of Montemys delectorum. NCBI lineage: Eukaryota > Metazoa > Chordata > Mammalia > Rodentia > Muridae > Montemys > Montemys delectorum. Next base: position 12,017 of record JADRCD010214739.1, on the reverse strand, counting down.
CCTTTCTCTTACTATTAAAAACTGTCTCCATACGCATAATTATCATGCATATAAGCACCATGTGTGTATGTGTGTGTCTCTTCATGTGTGTTTGCATGTGTGTGTCTGTGTGAGTGCAGGTGCATTCATGCCACATGGCACACATGTGGAGGGCTGAGGACAACTTTTGGTGGTCATTTTTTTTCTTTCTAACATGTTTGGGGACTTCTTATTTACAGCTCACTGAAAATGCTTTTGGTTGTTCTTTCAAAGCTTTCTCTTCCCACCTATTTTCTTAACTTCACTTTTATAATGTATCTTGATATATATGTGCATTCCTAAATTCTGCTTTAAAATAATCTTGGTTACCAATGAAATGTTGAGAGAGAAAGTTAGCTATCAATTGCACAGGTGCATTTGAAATTTGGGCTCAATTCGGGGCACAGATAAAGAATATGACACTTGATTAAATTGTCTCTTTGCCCGTAGACATGTTATGTAACTACCTATCAGCCCGAGAAGTGATTTGTCTGGTATCATGAGCTTCCTTTTCCCCCAAGTTCTCCCATGTTTCCATACTCCAGAGCACCACATTGCCCTTTACCCTTTTCTCTTTGCACTACAGCATTGTCCAGTAGACATTACTCATCTTTCAAGACTTCCCGCAGTTGGAAGCTCGGGATTCCTTCCAAGGATTTTCAGCCACAAGTGAATTATTATGGACAAAATAATCAGTACATATTACATTTCCTAAGGTCAGATGGTAAATTGGTTTAAAGCTTTCAAAATTTCCATAGGGGTGAGTCATATGTTTTCTTCCAGTGAAGGCCAGACTTCTTGTATTGTCATTATACATTGTGATGGTTTGGATGAAAATGACCTGTATAGACTTGGTTCTCAGTTGGTGGAACTGTTTGGGAGGAATTAGGAGGCGTGGCCTTGTTAAAGGGAGTGTGTCACTGGGGCTGGGTTTGAGGTTTTAGAAGACTCATGCCATTTCTTTCCCAGTGTGGTATTTGCCTCCTGTTTTTTGCTTTTGGATGTTCCTCTTACTATGCTTTTGCTCCTTTGCCAACACTGACTCTAACTCTCTGAAATCATAAGCCTGAATGAAACAACTTCTTTTATAAGTTGCCTTGGCCATGGTGTCTTACCATAGCAACAGAAAAGTAATACACACATGGATGTCTTATGCATTAAGCAGGAGAGGCTTATGGACCAAACACTTGAGTTCTGCCAGTTCCTCAAAAACACAGTTTCCAATAAGAGGGAGAAGTTATCGGAGTCATTAGTGGAATGGAGTCTACCTGGCTGATGTGAGCCAGCAGCATGTGGTGTGAGGTCTGTGAGATGATTTGCACGTGGTAAAGCAGTGTACACATGACTATACAGTCGACTGAAGGAATGGTCACTCTGGAAGTAATTTAGTTTCCATTCCAAATCCTATGACAATCACTCATTTTTACCAGGCTTGCCACCTTATGGTCCTGAGGTCTGGGACACAGATGACATTGTCACTGCTGGGCTCAGTTCTGACTTCTTTGCTCACTGTGGTGGCATTTTGGATCACTTATTTCCTTTCTGGTAAGTCTCACTTATCTAGTCTACAGAACTAGGACTTGGATTTTAATTAATTAGGTTGATTTAGGGGTTTATGAGACAAGCTATTACAAAGTGGTTATTATGGTGCCTGTTACATACACAATTATGCATATTAATGGAAGTTATTACTCTGAGCACAAGGAGATGATGTAATTCTTGGACTATGGCAGCTGACATTTCGTATTTCTTCCCTACAAAAGGGTAACAGAGTGCTGTAGGGCACAAGGTGTCTGTTATAAAAGCACACACCAGTGTTGGACACTGCATGGGACCTCATCCTTAAAGCGATTTTTTTTTTTTTGCCATTTAACTTGAAGTCATTCTAATTTCAATTTAACTTCCTAACCTTCTGTTCTTCCTGTGTTCTGCCATAATTAGACGGTACACACATCTTATAGTTACTTTGATTTCAATGTCTGATAGATGACACATTTTTTGACTTGTGCCATTACTTATAGGGATAATTTTGTAAAAGAGAATAAATAAAACTAATCTTAATTATACATTTATTCAACATTAATGTAATAAGAGCATAAAAAGATATACAATACATCCTGATCTGGAAGTCTTATATATGCAGGCTTGGTTAATGGATTTATGATGTGGAATAATGAAAATATTCTTAAGATTTTAGAAGCTTTAATTAGTTTCTATGATGAATATCAGTATGAAATATCATATGAGAGAATTAAGATGAAAAACATTTCTTTTATTATCTACTTTTAAAGGTTTTTTCAATTTTAAGTTGTGTGTGTGTGTGTGTGTATATGTGTGTATGTGTGTATGTGTGTGTAGGAGTATGTGTCTGTGAGTGCAGGTACCTTTGGAGGCCTAAAGAGGGTGTCAAATCTCTTGCGGCAGGAGTTATGGGCAGTTGTCAGCTGTCTAACATGGATGTTGGGAATTGAACTCAGGTGTTCAGCAAGAACATCCTGGGCTCCTGACTGTTGAGCTATTGGTCCAGCTTCAAGACTTCTGTTTTATTAAAAATTTATTTGACTATTATTTTATATAAAAAAATCTACTTACACAGTATATGTGTTACATGTTTTAAAGACCTGTGCTCACTTTTGTCTTTATCTTTAATGAGGACACTATTGAAAGATAGGAGTGGATTGAAGGTTTGAGTCCAAATCAATTTGGGGAGGGCGAGAGCAAATGAGAAAGCTTATGGATTGAGTAGTCATTTCTCTGGTAGATATGTTCCTGCATGAGTTTGAAGAATAGTGATTTACATTATTTTTGCTATATATTCATTTCCTGTCTAGCATCTCATCCATGAATGTTTACCACAAACAGGACATCAAAGGTATTCATTAAGTTTCATTCATGGATTGGTTAAGATATAGGGTCATTGTACACAACGAAATACTACTCAGCTATTAAAAACAAGGACATCATGAATTTTGCAGACAAATGGAAGGAACTAGAAAATATCATCCTGGTGAGGTGGTCTAGATCCCAAAGCACATGCAGGGTATGTATTCACTTATAAGTGCATACTACCCATGAAGTACATGATAACCATACTATAATCCACCACAACCACCCCAAGCCAAATATCAAGGAGGATCCAAGAGAGGATGGTTAGAATATATTGGAGTTGGATGGAGGAAGGGAACTGGGTAGAAGAGGGGAAGAGGAAGGGAGCTGATTGGGGAGGGGATCTGATATAGGGAGAGCAGAGGAGACCAGAAATCAATGGGGCGGGGCAGGGAGAAGGATAAGGGAATAAGTCAGGGTATCTATGGCTGAGACTTTAACTGAGACTCCTAGCAGTGGGGATATGGATTCTGAAGTGGCCACCTCCTGTAGCCAGGTAGGATTCCCAGTGAAGGAATAAGAACAGCAATCCACTTACAAAACCTTCAACTCAAAATGTGTACTGGGACAAAGATAGAGCAGAGGTGGAGGTAATAGTCAACCAATGACTGGCCTAACTTGAGACCCATCCTGTAGGCAAGAACCAATCCCTGACATTATTAATGATACTCAGTTATGCTTGCAGACAGGTTCCTAGCATGATAGTCCTACTCTGAGAGTCCTACCCATGATAGTCCTAGCATGAGAGGCTCTACCCTGGAGGCAATAGAAACAGGTGCAGAGACACCCCAGCCAAACATTAGGGAATATTGTGATTGAGTTGAGGGAAGGTTGAGGGACCTGAAGAGGACAGAGACTCCACAGGAAGACCAACAGAATCAACTAACCTGGACTTTTGGGGGGCTCCCAGAGACTGAACCACCAACCAGAGAGCATGGGCTGGGTCTAGCTCCTTGACCCCTGCAGATATGTAGCAGAAGTGCTCTTGGTGTTCATGCAGATCTCCCAACAACTGGAGCAGAGGGTGCCCCCCGAATCTGTGGCCTGCCTGTGGACTCCATTTTCCTAACAGGGCTGCCTTCTCTGGCCTCAGTAGGAGAGGATGTGCCTAGTCCTGCATTGACTTGATATGCCTGTGTGTGTGTGTGTGTGTGTGTGTGTGTGTGTGTGTGTGCGCGCGCGCTACCCAGCGGGGCCTCTTCAGAGGAAAGGAGAAGGGAGGAGGGAATGGGGTAAGATTCTGTGTGAGGGGGAACTGGGAGGAGGGGTGTGCTAATGTTCAGATATAAAGTGAATAAATAAATTAACTGAAACTGTTCTAGGATAATACACAAGAATGCACCTGTGTTTGGTCATCCTCCTGACTCTTTTATCTTCAGACTTTCTTCAGTACACTTGCTTCATTTTCCTACACTTAGAACTCCATTGTAGATAAGTAAACAAGAGGAAGGAAAAGATGTCTCCTTCTGAGGCCTCTATAATTAGGAAATTCTTCAGTTATTTTCCATGGATCAATTCTCGTCTTTCCTATCTTCATCAATCTGGTGTTTTCTCTGTTCCCTCAATGTATACACTCTGGTTAGGTTGCCCTCTCATCCTTAGTGACCCCAGTATGGCAAGTGAAGTGGTTGTGTATACATGGCTTTGGACTTGGCTTCCTGTAGGGTCTGATACAACCCCTTCACAGAAATTTCTAGTTATAGATAAAGTTCTTTTTGTTTTCCATTTGCTTCTTAAAGGTTAGTAGTTCATATCTTCACTTTATAAATACTCCCTTTTTAATCTAGACAGACACCAGTGACTCTTAAGTAATTATTTTCATTGTCTCTCCCCTCTGTCCCCAGCCCATGTATATATACTATTACATTCTGAATTGCTCTCTGAAAAGTCTCGCAGATAGTTTAAATGTACTAGGTCTTGAGTGGAAGTCCTTTCTTCTTAAATCTGGCTGTTTTCAGATTTAAAAAAATGTTGTTTAGGCAGTTAGGAAAACTGAGTGTGAGAGTGCTGACCCTGCCCCTTGCCAGCTATGGCAGCACTCAGGAGAGCAGGCCAGCAGGGTTGGCCTGGTGGAGGGGGTGGGAGTGAATCAGCCCTGAGGGCAAGAGTGAGGGAGAGTTGGCCTCACCACTCACCTCCATTGAGGTGGCATGAGTGCAGGGGTGATGTTCTCCTCCTCTCACTCCTCATAACCTGCCATCTGGAGAGCTGGCCCCAAAGTTATGGGAGTGGAAGAGCTAGCTCACTGGCTGTAGTACTTGGGAAAGTGGGTCATGTGTCTTGCTTAGGCAATAGAGTGGAGCTGGCTTTGATGGTTGAAGGCACAGGTTAAATCAGCCCCAGGTTGTAAGAGTGGGAGAGATGGCCCAGGTCCTCAGTGGCTGTAGCACAGTGAAGTTGGCTCTGGAAGCATGGGCATGTGCTGACCCTAAGGGCAAGAGAGCAAAAGAGCTGACCCTGCCTCCTGTACATGGTGGCATTGGGGAGCATAGCCAGATCAGTATGGGGGAGCTTGAGTTGGTGATGCTCATAAGGGAGAGCCAGAAGATTAGAACACATTGCCAGAGTTAGTTTGAGGCCAAGCAGAGCAATTCAGTTAGAAGCTGAGAGAAGCCAGATGGAATCAGTCAGTTTGGAGAGGAGTTTGAGCCAGACCAGCTGAACTGAACCAGCCAGCCCAAGTTCAGAAAGAACTAGAAAGAGTGAAGTTATTCAGTAGTCAGCCTCTGCCATAACAATTACATCAGATGAATAAAAGTTGCTTTTTATACCTACTGAGCTACTTCGGTGGCTTATTTCAGTACTTCCAAGGGCATGTGCCTGAGTTTTGCTTTTTGAAGGCCAGTTAAGTTACATTGTCTGATTGCTTCAGGATCTTGTTTCTTTATTTGACAGTTGACATTATCACAGTCCAGAAGCACAAATTTAGTTTTCTGTGCTCAGAAATTAGCCACAGCCATGTCTTACTTAATAAGAACAAATGGACACCAAGATGTTAACTCACATAGAGAAAACCTCATAGAGGCAATTCTGTCAATTTAAGGTGATAATAATAATAATAATAATAATAATAATAATAATACCTGGGAAGCCAACTTGACATTTGAATTTGCTAGATAAGTATGTTTGATCCTTTCAAGAGAGCAGGGATGAGAGCCAGATTGGCTGAGAGTTTATGTGATAAGATGGGCTCAAAACAGACATATATATCTTGACTGAGCATGACAACATCAGAAAGAGGGGATGCACCCTTATGTGGGGAAGATAATCCCGAGACCTTCAAGAAATTCCTCCCCTGGTTTGAAATGCTAGTTATTTGCCTTTTTTTTTTTTTTTTTTTGATGTATGCAACATTGTATTTCACTGTATTTAAATGCTTACTTCTGGGTTTATTGTCAAAGTTTAAATCATGTTACCCTGGAGACCAGTCTACTTCCTTAAGCAGAATTTAAAAGTTTTAGCCCTGTGTATTGAATTCTGAAGGCAAAAAAAAATCTATTGCTTTAAATATCTTTAAAATGTAGACGAAAAGATCCGTACATTGCTCATTTGTTTTCCACTCCTCCTTGTGGAAGGACATCTCATCTCCTAACAGTTAGAGACTGGGATTTACCAGTTCTGGTACCATAGCTCTGAATCAAATCATAAACATGTTACATTAAATGGTGTTCATTTTCAGTGACTTTGAAATATTTTTAAGAAAAGGTGTTATCTTGAAATGTATAATGATTTCAGTATTTTAGAAATGCTGATTTTCTGGTGTTCTAGAATTCAATTTTCCTCTCAGGGAGAAATTGGTTATTAATTAATAATGCATTGAGAAAAAAGTTATTACAAGTACAATTACTAGCTTATAATTCATTACATTAAAATAATCCTATGCTGAAATTTACAGTAAGGTGTTATAATCAACAGGATAAAATTACTTTAATAGCTAAGTTGAGATAAACAATTATGTTTGTGTGTGTGTGTTTGTGTGTATGTGTATAAGGGCATGTGCGTATATGTGTATGTGTGTATTTGCGTGTATGTGTGCAGGTGCATGTGTGTGTGTGTGCGCACACACAAAGGGTAGAGGTTGAGGTCAGGTGTTTTCTTTGGTCGATCTCTAATTTATTTAGTCAGGTTGAGTCTCTCACTGAACCCAGAGCTTGCCTATTCTGCTGGACTAGCTAGCAAGCTTGGTCCAGAGATCTCTGTGGCATGTAATTTTAATCACCTACTCAGGGCCATGTTTCAGCTCGGCTCCGGTAACAAGCTGCCACTGTTCCCATTCGACATAGCTTCTCCAAAGGCCAGCTGGTTCTCTGACCCCTGGGAGCTGTTATTACTCATCCAAGCCCTCATGGCTAGCTCAGCCAAACCTCTGACTGTGCCCTGTGACGACTGTGCTGACTATTCTGCTGCTGTGCCCTCTTTCCTGTCCACCTGAGTTACCGGGCATAGAAAGCACCAGACAGCCTTAATGTTTTAAAACCAGCCATATAACACAACTGCTGGGCAAATAATCGATTGCGCTAGACTCATCAGCTATTCTGTATTAGAAATCTGCCAGCAGCGGAGGCTGCTACCAGTTCCAGTAGCCCCCAGACCTTACGTGGCTCATGTTCCTCCCTTCCAAGCCTGGCCAAAAAAGCCCTTTCTCTAACTCTCTCCCTCCTCTTCCTCCTAGGACCTGGAAAATCCAACTCTTTACCTTCCCCAGTGATTGGCTTCTGCCATCTTTATTGACATGATCAAGAAACAATTAAGAAACTAGATTTTCGTATCAGCCCCTCGCCCTACAAGATCTCCACTCTCTGGGATTACAGACTGGCTTTGCAATTGCATGGCTTTTACAAAGTCTCAGGGTTTCTAAACTCTAGTCCCCATGTTTGAATGGGAAGCCCTCTTTATCCTCTGGGCATCTCCCAGATCCCAAATCTCTTTTCTTTTGCTCTGCATCGTTGCAAATTGCTGGGGCCTCTGTTCTGTTGATAACAATTGGAGGTAGAATCAACTGCTAACCACGACACAGAGATGGTCTTTCTTAATTAACCCAGCTGCTCAAATGCCCAGATCGTGGGGGAGGGGTGGTGACTTCCCGCTTGTCTGAGCTGATCTTGGCAGTTTCTGCCATTTTAGACTCTGAGTACAGAACAATTCTGAAAACATGTACTTTTCCTAACTGTTCTCCGGGAGGAGCAGTGTGTGGAGGATGAGTCGTTAAGCAAAAATGTGTATTGCTGCCTGTGTCATTTATCAGTCCTCTAAATACAATTCCATGACAGAAGGAGAGAAAGAAAAGAAATTGCCAAATTACCAATACTAAGTAAATCAACAATACTAAAAGAAAGAGGTAACAGTATCTTGCTGTCTTTCGAGATCTCAGAGCTGTGTTACACACACCCACAAGCATAGGGTGCACAATTTGCACTGCTTAGAGCAGATCAAAATCTGCGCCTCTTTGTACAAAATGTCAATTTCAAGCCAAACTGCACAGATTTCCGGCCCAGGAAGCTGGCCCAGGGTCCCATTGGCTTAGGCTATTTGCCCAAACCTAAGCCTTTGAGGCTGAAGGGTGAGAGTGGGTCCTAGGAAAAGCTAGAGGCATTCAGTTGCAGTCAGTTTTATCATGTCTCTTGATGGTGTTTCTTAAGGCCGTGTGGGTGAATACCTGTAATAACGCAAATATTGCTTTGTCATTGATTTCTCATTTTCCAGGTCATCTGGAGAGCCCAGAACTTCTTGAGAAAGTTTAATGAGTTTTATGAAATATGTCAAAATTACATTTGGTAGTCAATCTTAAAAGATTTTTACTTAGCATAATTGAACATATTTATGCCCATGTTCATGTAAAGAATAATCAATGTAAATAGAATATTCATTATCTAAAACATTTATCTCTTCCTAATGGTTAAACACTAAAACCAAAAACCAAAAACAAAAAAAAAAAACAAAACCAAAAAAACCTTCTAGTTATTTAGAAGTTAAATAAACTATTTTAACCATTTTCACCTACTGCATGATGAATATGGGGAGGTTTCTCCTACCTGATTGTAACTTAGGATCCTTGACTAAATTCTTTACATCCTACATTTGTTTGCCTGACCTTCATTTATCGTACATTCAGAGTTTCTTGAAAATACCTTCTCTGAAAATTATGTCACCAATAGGAAGTTTCTTGGTTATATTAGGTGGCTTAAATATAAATACAATGGTGGTCAAATTAAAGGTAAATATAAATTTGGTGGCCAAAGTAAAATAAAGCAAGAGTCCGGACAATGACTGGCACGGAGATAATAACGGCTAGCATTTAGAATTTTTAGAAGAACTAAGGTGCACCTTTTCCTACAGCTTCACCTGTTCTCTGAGACCAGCTTCTTCCTTTCCACAAAGGAACGCGACTCGCTTCCCAGTTTTGTGCTTCCTCTCTGCCATATTTTATTTTGCTGATTTAACATGCTAGCTTCTACTTAGCTGCCCGAGATGAGTCACTGGGTTCTAAGAACAGAGCTAGAGATCAACACCATTATTGTCTATTGAAAGTATAAAAATGGGGACAGCTTTAAGGAGTAAATTCACATCTACAAATACAGTCAGTTTTCCTCTAATACAATTGTGTTCCTAGGAAACCTTACATTATTAATCACTGTGTATGAACAATTGATTGGCAATCAGGAGCTTAGCATTGAGACATTTTCAGAACCGTAAGTTACAAAGTTATTTTTTTCCACTAGGAATTCCAGTGTTGTGAGCATTTTTTTGGCTTATGAATAATTTACATTTGTAATATAAAATTAAAGATTAATCAATAAAAAATTAGATTAAAAATTTCAAAGTAAGCCCTCTGTATTTCATAAGATCAAAACCAGTGAACTTGTAATGACTTGTTAATGTGCAGGCAATTCTGCTGCCCTACCCTCGGACCTAGCAGGTGCTAACATCCTGACCTGCCACCGCTGCCACCACGTGTGTTGGGTGTGAGATGATAAAAGGGCCCCCAGACATCCCAGATCTCTTTCTATTCCCGGCATTTCCTCTTTGTGACCAGCATGTGCCCCATTTTAAACAGATCTGTTGCATGGAGTAATTTCTCAGGGGTGAACCTTAGCTTGAGTCTACCTAAGGGACCTCCTTGCTGTATTATATTTTGTAACACTTACCGTTATCCCAAAGAAGTTTTATAATTCAGTGCTATGACAAAGACCAGGTTAAAATGAAATATTTTAAAAAGACATTAGGTCACAGTTAATGATCCTAGTTACAACTGTCAGTGTTGGTTTAGTCATGAGTAAAGGGTTAAAAGGACATTCAGAAGAATTAGCTTAGTCCACACCTTGCATCTCAATTCTTTAAAAAAAAAAAAATGCATGCAATGCTGGTTATCTGCTATATGTTAATCAAGTTCAGAGCTCAGTGTGCTGCTGCAGACCTGTAACACAGCTATCAGGAGGCTGGGGTGGGTAAATCATGAGTTCAAGATCAGTCTCTTATCTTAAAAAGCCAAAATAAATTAATAAATAAATTTATCTATTAAATAGCGATCAGGATGGGTATAATGGCACATGCCTGTAATGCCGCACTTGTAAGAAGATTGCAATACAAGAACAGTCTTACATTTGCACAGCAGAAAGACTACATAGTGACAGTGTGAGACTGCTTATATGCTCATCCTGTTCTAGCTTAATAGTTGTTCTAGCAAAATGATATTTCACTAAATCTTTAGTGGACAGAATGGTATAGTATTAACAAATAGTTTGTAGAATGTGTCTAGGTTCCATTCTATTTGTTCTAAGGGACTAGAAATGTTGTATAGACAGGAAAGTGTATTATTTATAGTCTCTCGGCCGAATGGCCAAACTTTACAAAAGGGAGAACTAAACAGTGATATGGTGGCTTTCCATGTAAGGCTTAATTAACCTTTAACAAGCGATTCAACATTGCAGTGTGCAGTCTTCATGGTGCTGCAGATTTGGTGCCAGATGCTAGGGATTTATAAACAGGCAAGACAAGGGCTCACCTCTAGAATCTTACTATCTTTCAGGATAGAAACAAATAAAAATCTTTATGACGTCTGAAGTTCGCTACCAGCTGTTTAGCACCACAGGAGAACAGAAACATCAGTGATAAATTAATTCATCAATAGAGTCATAGAGAAAGGAGATTTCAGTTGCATCTTAGGGAATGGGTTGATTTGCTGGGTGACAGTTGATGACAAACAGAACTGTAAGAGCCAAGAACAGATGGCACATAATGTGTCACAGCTACAATGATTATCCAGAAGGGGGAACTTGGATGTGTGGGTAGACCAGAGAACATCTGATGGACTGAAAGGAGCTGATTGGTTAGTGTGTGGAAACTGAGAGCTATGGGAATGCAGAGAGCAAAGACTACTAGAGCTGAATCAGGAAATTGCATTCTGAAGATAAAGGTAAGTGGGGTAAGTGGTTCCTGTCATTTAAAGTCTATAGCAGGACTAGGTTGTTCTTATACGCCCTTTTTATCTATTCTTTCATTTAGCTCTATCGTTACCCTACAAGGCTGTTTACTCCAAATCTACACTGGAGGGAGTGGAAGCCACAGTCACTGATTGGTGCTTCAGAAGATGAAATGCCACAACCAGGGAGAGTCAAGCTTCAGAGCACTCCCACAACTGCCTTCCTTCCATTCTACAATGCCTATGAGATGCTGGCATTGTTATGAAGTAATGTGGTTACTTTAGTAAGGGGCTTACCTGGAGGGCCCATGCCAAGTTGTCCCTGCTGAGAAATCATACCATGGGACAGACTTAGTATAAGGGAGGTTTATTGTGGGGGAAGGGAGGGGAGTGGGGACCTGGAGAAGAGGTGGGGGTAGAGAAGGGGAGGCAGAGAGGACAGAAATGGAGAGGGCAGCTGGGGAAATGTGGAGAGAGAGAGAGAGAGAGAGAGAGAGAGAGAGAGAGAGAGAGAGAG
>JADRCD010214738.1:0-15096 GCA_019843815.1 Montemys delectorum | reverse complement strand
AAAAATGAATTTATGAAATTCTTAGGGAAATGGATGGATCTGGAGAGTATCATCCTGAGTGAGGTAACCCAATCACAAAAGAACACACATGGTATGCACTCTCTGATAAGTGGATATTAGTCCAGAAGATTGGAATACACAAAGTACAATCCACAAACCACAAGAAACTCAAGAAGGAAGACCAAAATGTGGATACTTCATTCCTTCTTAAAAGGGGGAACAAAATACCCACGGAAGGAGTTTTAGAGACTAACCATGGAGCAGAGACTGAAGGAAGGACAATCCAGAGACTACTCCACCTGGGAATCCTTCCCATATTCAATTATCAAATCTAGACACTATTGTGGATACTGGCAGGTGCTAGCTGACAGGAGGCTGATATAGCTCTCTCCTGAGAGGCCCTGACAGTACCTGACTAATACAGAAGTAGAGGCTCACAGCCATCCATTGGACTGAGTACAGGGTTCCAATGAAGGAGCAAGAGAAAGGATCCAAGGAGCTTAAGGGCTTGCAGCCCCTTAGGACAAACAACAATATGAACTAACTAGTACCCTCAGAGCTCTCAGGAACTAAACCACCAACCAAAGAGTACACATGGGGGGACTAATGGCTCCAGCAGCACATATAACAAAGGATGGCCAAGTTGGTCACCAATAGGAGGAGAGGCCCTTGGTCCTGTGAAGGTTCTATAACCAGTGTAGAGGAATGCCAGGGCCAGTTAGCAGGAGAGGGTGTGTTGGTGAGCAGGGCGGGGGGAGGGAACAGAGGCTTTCTTGTTTGGTTGGTTTTTTTTCTTTTTCTTTTTCTTTTTTTTTTTTTTTGAGGGGAAACTGGGAACAGAGATGTCATATGACATGTAAATAAAGAAAATTCTAATAAAAAATGAAAGAAAAAAAGAAAGAAAAAATAAAAAGATAAAGGAGTGGAACTCTGTGCTCCATGCACCATCCCACAGTTACCACTGGGTGTGCACTGCTCTTTGGAGCCTTCTGAGACTATGCCTTACCATTGAGGAGCCAAGAGTGGGACACGAAGTCTAATTTGTTTCCTTTGGGGACTCTTGTTAATTGTAAGAGAATCTAAAAATACAGTTGGTGTACTTGATATGTATAGTGCCTTGTTTAGAAACTCAGGCTGGAGAAAGAATGCAATTAAACTGTCAAAATCTAATTCTTTCTTCTCTTTAATTTAAAGCAGCTCATTCCCATTTACTTTGCATGGGCTTAAAGTTAAAAGTGAAGAATGTTACCAGAAAAACCAGTGGTTACAAAATGAAGATGCAAGGCTCTGAGTGCCAGAGAAAGCTTAAGAATGGCCACATTCAAATTCCTGTGACTTAATGAAATGCTGCTGCAAACTCATGGTGGTACAGGCACGTGATCTCCACAATGGGGAGGTGCAGGCAGGAGGGCCAGGAGTTCAAGGCCAGCTTCAGCTACAGGAAGCTGGAAGCAAGCCTAAACTATAAAAGACCCTTTCTCCAAAGTCAAGCAAGGAGGGGCAGTAGGTAAGAGTGCTTTCTGCACAAAGATAAGTATATGGGTTCAAATATCAGTGCCTACATAAAAAGCAGGGCCCCATATTGAACAGGGTAAAAGCAATAGGATCTCTGGGGCTTGCTGGTCACCAGAGAGAAGAAACTATCTCAAAGGAATAAGACAGAATGTAGCAGAGCAGGACATTAGTTGAACATGCACAGGCAAGTTCAAACATAAACATACATATACATACATACATACATACATACACACACACACACACACACACACACACACACACGCCAATGAGAGGATAAACACTACACAGTGTTTAGACGTGAGTTCAAATCCCCAGAGCCCACGGGGATAAAAACAAGAACTGGTTGCATTTGTCTGTGACTTTAGCACTCCTATGAAGAGATGGAGGGTAGAGACAGAGAACCCCAGAAGCTCATGGGCAATGTCATACTTAGCATCAAATGAGAGCCCCTGCCTTAACAAGATAGAAGGTGAGCCCTGACACCCTAGTGTATCCTCTGACCTCCACACCTGTTCCAGAGAACATAGATGCCTGAAATCACATACACGAACACGCACATACACAAAAATTACAAAAAAGCAAACATTAGTCAAATAAAAAGAAACAATATGACACCTCACTCCTTAGATGCAGGAGGCACAGAACTTACCAGGCTGGGCACAGTGGGCCAGTTTGACTCAAGATATGTGCTCTGGGTGGTAGTACCAAGTCTGGAGAGACTGACACAGAGAGACAGAGGTAAACAGAGGGACTACAGGTTTCTACTGTGGCAACTGGCCTCTTCAGAATTATATCCCATGCTGATTAGTTCAGAGAAACCAGCTCTCAAGAAGCCCTTTCAGGGAGCAATGCACTGCTCTTTATCCCCCACCCCCACCCCCCCACCCCCATTCTGCGTGGCTGTGAAAATGTCATGTGTTCTGGAAATGTGCACCAACATTGACTTGGGCACTGGGCAGGCCTCCTCAGAGCTGAAAAGAGACACCAGTCAGTGCAACTGATATTTCGATATCACCTCATGTCGTGAGCATTTAGGAAGAGGTAGAAAAGATCGTGTGTGGCCCCCAGAAAGTTCCACAAATGTGCCAGGATGAGGCAGGAAGCCATAATTCAATTCAGTAAGAAGATAATTTCCTCCTATGTCTTGGGTATAGTCATAACCCAAGCTAGGACAGAGCTAGTATTCCAGATACAGCTACTAAATGGAGAGGATGGGATAAAAGCAAATAGATTAATTCTCAACACAGACAGAACACAGGATAAAGAGAGAGGGAACCAATCTCATGCTTTGGTAGAAATGAGACTTGGGAGGGCTGGCAGTAAGGGAGCTGCACAGAAAGGTCAAACTGGATCTTTTCCATTGTCTTTTCTATCTTATATTTTTTTTTTAAAAGATAGTGGATGACTTAGAAGAACACACTTACGTATTGTTCCTGTTTTAAACCCATAACCTGAGTCTAGTGCCCTGGAAATAACAGACAAACCCAAACCAAGGGCATTTGCCAGACAAGGCATAGACTCTTCCAAAACTATCAAGGTAAAGAGCCATAGATGATAAGGCTCTCCCTCTAGGCATCTGCCACTCACCTACAAAAAAATTTCCATTGTTTGCAGTTTACTGTCTAATGGAGAAGAGGCAAGGGGCTAACAGGACAAATGCAATAAAAATGCACCCTATTTATAAAACTGGGTGTGGGCTTATGGGAGTGTCTTAGTAGCTGATTTTTAAAGTTTGAAATTATATCCAAATAAGTGAGAACCCTATAGAAACCCATTTAATGGTGGATATTTAACCCTACAGAAACCTGTTTAATGTTGGAAATTTTATCCTATAGAAAACTGTTTAATGTTGGAGATTTAACCCTATAGAAATTTAATGTTGGAGATTTAACCCTATAAGAAACC
This sequence comes from Montemys delectorum, assembly GCA_019843815.1. NCBI lineage: Eukaryota > Metazoa > Chordata > Mammalia > Rodentia > Muridae > Montemys > Montemys delectorum. The sequence goes on along the minus strand of JADRCD010214738.1, from coordinate 11,673 downwards.
TGTTTAGCCGGGCAGTGGTGGTGCACGCCTTTAATCCCAGCACTTGGGAGGCAGAGGCAGGTGGATTTCTGAGTTTGAGCCCAGCCTAGTCTATAGAGTGAGTTCCAGGACAGCCAGGGCTACACAGAGAAACCCTGTCTCGAAAAACCAAAACCAAAAAATAAAAACAAACAAACAAAAAAACCCAACAAAACAAAACAAAACAAACCCCAACCTGTTTAATGTTGGAGATTTAACCCTATAAGAAAGCCCCTGGTCTCCCCTATGTCCTTTGGAACTAACCACTTGTAGAGAGTGTGGCTTCCCCAGTCTTCTTGTGCATTTAACACTGACTTGGAGGCACCCTGTCCCTTTCTTCCTGGATCCTTATGACACCTCGGTCTTGTTTTGTTGAAGCAGGGTCTCGAATGGTAGCACAGGCTGGCCTGGACACATGGTACACTTTGAATGCTACTGTAGCTGTAGGTAAAGTACTGTCTAGAGACCTGACATGCTTCCTGATGTGTTTGGTCTGGCTGCATCAGGGATCAGAATCCTGAGATGGAAGTGTGTTTATTGAGTGTTGGTAGCAGTGGCTGCCTGAGATCACCAGGACAGTCCAAGGCTGGTCAAGTTCTTGCAGTCCACAGCCCCAAGTGGTTAACACTAACCACGGAGGTCTCTTTGGGTTTTTGCCTTTCTTTAAATTCGAACATGTCTAAGTTGCTGGTTTCTCAGTGCCTCTCAGATCCATCTTTAAAGCAGTGTTTCCCGACACTATTGATATCTTAGCTTTGCTATTCTTGACTTTGGGTGTCCTCAAATAGATGTTTAACAGTAACTCTGGCCTCTTCTAACCAGATGCCAGCTGCAGTCTCACCCAGTTGTGACAACCAAAACCATCTCCAGTCTTTGGCAGTTATTCCCTCTGTGAGTGGGTACTATCCACATTGGAGACACATTGTTCTCAGGGTGGAAAGGAGACAGACACCTCTCCCCTACCTCCTCCTCACAACTGCATGAGCAGAATTGGCCAATAGAAAAATAAATGGAGTGTTAAGATCCCAAGACCAGAGCTGAACGTCAGACTTAGCTTCCTTAAAGGCCCGGAGGAGGCAGTGTCAAAGTCCGTGGGTCTTACCCATTAGGACCTTACCTGCCAGTTGATATGCAGTGACTATCCCAGGGAATGTGTAAGATTGGTATGTAACATTTAGTAGGGATATATTCCTTATTGAATTCAGTCGAATATCTCTACCCCCAATTCTGTAAAGACAGCAGCATGAAGCTAGGGAGATGGTTTACAAGGCCCAAAGTCTGGATTTCCTGTGTGATGTGTCTCTATAACTCTAGATCTGGAGAAGCAGAAACAGCAGGATCTCCAGGGGTTCCTGGACAGCCAATGATGTGTTTATAAAAACATAAAGAGAGGAAAGAATATGATCTATGAATGTGTAGTTAGGTATGGGGAAAGGGGATGTCTCAGCAGGCCCATGCCAAGGCATCCCTTCCCCCATGAGGGACCAGCCACATGACAGTATAGTATAGAATAGAGTTTATCCAGGGCATGGGGAGGGGAGTTAAGAGGCAGAGAAAGGCAGAGAGAAGGAAAGAGTAGAGAAGTAGGGGATGGCCATGAATATGTGGAGAGAAGGGGAAGGGAATGGGGAAGGGGGCGGGGGAGAAGGGAAGAGCCCAAGAAAGCAAGAGAGAAGCAAGAAAACAAAGGGAAGAAGAGAGGAAGGAGGGGGCAAGCAGCCCCTTTTATAGTGAGTGGGTCAGGCCTACCTGGCTGTTGTCAGGTAACTGTGGGAAGGAGCAGAGACAGAATGCTAACAGCCAATATAATCAAATCTGTGGAGCTCCATGCTCAATGAGAGACCTTTTCCAAAACAGAAGGCAGTGATTGAGGAAGACACCTGACTTCAGCTTCTAGCATCCACAGGAGTATACATGAGCAAATCTGTAGTCACATGTTCCTCCACATCAGGTATTCCCTGCACATAACCTCTCTACATACAATAAACGAACATTTCAAGCAGCATAATATAATCAAAACACACAGGTTTGAGTTCAGACTCTGCCAATTCTATAGCATTAAGAAGCAAGTTAGGAGGATAGCCCAGCTTGCACACACTGGTGACCACGTAGCACTCTGTTGGACTCTGGACATAGGGTGCCCCATTCAATGACTATAGTAGCCCTGTGAGCTTGGTTTCTCAAAACCTCACGGTCAAATCTGTGTTCAACACATGACAGACTCTCTGTCTCCCAATCTGCCTATTATTCTCATATCCTGTCTCCTATGCCCTGCAATTCTTATAGGACCCAGGGAAAGTAAAACACTGAGATATGACGCCCGAACTGGGAAATAGCAACAGGAGGGGAGCCCTCAACACAGCTGACCAGGGCTGGTGTTAATAAACATGGCTAAATTTAGGATTTGGGATTAAAGTGTTTTACCCAACCAAATATTACAATGCAGGAATGTCTGGCTACCACTAGTCCAATTTCAACAATGAATATGGTAGGTGGAGGTTAGGAAACAAGTGTTACCACAGTCAGGGCCAATCTGAGGTTGATTCAGTCTGCAAGGTCTGTGTATTGTAAAGGTTGCTTCACCCGACTTCCTATGATTTAACAGGAGGTTTAGAATACTGCTCCATACTCAGAGTGCCATAAACCCTTAAGACCATCCTGTTAGAGAAATGAGCATCATGTCATCGTGACATGGTAGTTCTGTCTCTCGCTCAATGGTAATGACCACTTTGCACTAAAGTATGTGTCATCAATAGACATTTAGTGGTTTCATTCTTCAGTGATGTTCTGTGGGTATCAGGGTCACTCTGAGACCCTAAAGCTCCTGGAAGATTGACCATTCATTCACACTGGTAAATCCTGGTTGTCTCTTGTGGTCACTGGCTATTTACTTTCAACCAAGAAATGAAAATTTGTTAATGTCTTATTTCATTTTGTATTGGTAATACATTAATGTTAACATGCATTGACAACATGCATGATTGGGTTAAGTGCGACATTTCTACTTCTGTATATAATATGCACTGATCAAACCAAACCTACCTTATCCACCCTCCCCTGGGCCACTTTTCTCAAACTCTACCAGTCACTGTTATGCTATATTCCTGTAGAATTGCTAAAAAGCATTTTGAGAGTCAGACATGGTAGAACTCAGGAGGATCTCTATTTCCAGGCCCACATCTGCTATATAACAAGGCCCTGTCTCAAATAACAAAACAATTATTCTGTGACAATGTCAAGTAGGGAGTTTGGGTTCCTGGCTGAATGCCTGTTGCCTTGGATGGTTTGGGGCCAGAGTACTGGGAAGTCAGCGAGGTTGTGGGGCATTCTGGCACTGGCTCTCACAGTGCCGTGGCCTTGACTGTTGACTCCTATGTCTAAAATGGGGACATCTCGGTGTAGACTCCGCCTGTGCTTTCAGACAGAGGTGTATGCCAGAGGCTTCTGGCACAGGAACCATAAGCAGGTAGTGAGGAGGTATTTTTGTTGTCCCTGATTATCACTGTCACCTATACTCCTCAACTGCTAAAGCCATGGCAGGACAACCGTAACGTCCTTGAGGACATGTTTTGGGGACTTGTGCTCCTATGTATGCTGGCACACATACGCACCCTGCTTTTCTGGGTTCTCAGGCACACAGAGAAGCATAGCTCACATTTCCCTTTCTTGCTTCCCACGTGCCTGCTCCCAGTTGGCACATCATTACCATTGATCCTTTGGCTGATCCTGGCCAAGTTCTTGCCTCTCCTTTCTACCTCCTCCCTCCTTGCTGCCCCGTGCTAGCTCTCAGCAGCCCATAATCTCCTGCTCACACTTCATCCATCCACCACCTCCCCACATGCGGTGCATTCCCCACCTGCTTTCCAAAGCTCGATCTTCCCTGTAGTCTGTAGTGTCTTCTCACCCAGTCCATCATGTCAAACTGCATTTAGAGCCTTTCTCTTGCATACCCTGCAGGGTGCTGGGGTCCTGCTCCCCAGGCTCAGTTGGCAGGATGGCTTTACCAGTGGAAGTCCACTATGTGGGTCCTGCCAGATCCACCTAAATGTTTAAAGACCAGCTTAATACTTTAATTTAAAAAAATCCCTTAGCACATCCCGACCCTTTATTATGTGCTCGCAGGTCACCTGTGCTCTCCCGGAGTGTTTGCAGATGCTACCATTGACTCTGTTTTTAAGTGATGGTGGGAAGGTTCACAAAGGCCAGGGCCCTTGGCAAGGTTGGAGAATTAGTGATAAGGGATAGTAAGTGATCAGGGGTAAGGTGGTGTGTCCAGCTCCAGGCCCCAGGGTGAGGAAGAGAAGAAGAGGCTCTCAGAGCCGCCTTTCATGGAAGCCCTTCAGGACACCCATCTCCAGCCTCAGCTAAATCTGTCCTCTACTTGCCTTTCTTCTCATCCCAACAGGGTTTCATAACAATGGTCAGAAACCAACACAATGAGTTAACCTACAAGGGAAGGTGTCAACTACCTGGAACAGCTCAATCCCTCCTCACCCCCAGGCCTAAGCTGCCATTTAGCCCATGTTCCCATTCCCTCCCATCATTAAAAGTGTCAGCCAGGAATCTGTTCTTGGGAATTCCCCCAGGGTGGGTCCCTCACATATGTCACTCAGTGGACTGTCTCCTCTTCCAGTCCCTGAAGCACAGACCTGGCAGCAGCTTCTCCCCAGGGCAAGGTGGATGCTCAACAGGTAGGCAGCTCTTTCTCCTTACATGGGAACCCAAACTGGAACAATACTGGGCTTGTGAGCTGGGTGAGGTGGGTTGACCACAGAGTTGTGAGCTGAGGGACTTGTGTATCCTGGGTCAGACTTCCTGGGGGATAGGCCATGCAGGATGAGATTTCCTGGAGATAAGGTAATTTCCTAAATGAGGTAATATCTTGGATACAGGTGGTTTCATCTCCGAGTGATGCCAACAGCCAAGACCTCTGATGTAGCTTTTCTTGCTTTGTTAGTTCACCCTGAAGAAACTGAGAAATAAAATGCAAAAACTTTTGCAAGGTCCATCAGGTACAGGTGGCAAAGCGGAAGCCAAATCTAGCTTGGTCAGATACAAACAATGTGCTTTTATGTCCCTGGGGTTGTGAGGGGTGGTAGGGAGGGAACAAACAAGCCAACGCTGAAGGCTGAAGGAGGCAGTGGTGTTAGCTATGACACTCCTGCTCTGGCTCTCACTTGTCTCACCACAAAGGTGTACTAAGTGGTGCTGGTCAGCAAAATGGCAGTTGCTGTCTCTGGATGGGCACCATTTTTGATTCTGCTCTGTGTAGAAGTGGTTTTCTTTGCACTACCAAGAAATAGGTGAGGCAGAGCAAAGTGAAAACACCCTGGATTGGCCTTTTCTTATTGTGAATGGGGAAGGAGGTGGCAGAGGGACCATTAGCTTTGGGCTCAGAGGAATTCACTGGGGTATGGTAGAATACTGGGGAAGCAGACTTCACAAGATAGTGAATTTGGGACTATTCATTCCAGGGGCTGCTTTGTGGCCACTGGTTTCTAGCCATTTCTTGGAGGCCCCATGTCTAGATAAAGATGACAGACAATGGCCAATTTCAAACACAAGTTTTCCTTTTAGCAACTCTCCCTGAAGCACCCTAGGGTTGTTATAGCGCCTAGGGGGAGATTGAGCAGATCCTAAGCCTCCCTAGCTGTGTGAAGTCTCAGTTTTCACATCTGCAAAATGGGGCAAGTGCCTACTTCTAGAACTGATGGTGACTGCTGGTTCAGCCATATATTACCACCATGACTCAGCATTTTCTGTTGTGTGACCAGAATCCTAGCAGGAACATGAACATGGGATTACTATAGAAAGAATGCCCCAGTAGCTGTTATTAATCTTCAGTCATCTGGTGTCTGGGTTTCCCTTCTCAGTCCCTCAGAGTCACAGGGCAGATCATCAGCTCTATACAAGGCCTTGTATGAGGAGGCAGAGTTGAGAGGGAGTGGGGCCCAGGGTGTAAGTGGCTTGGCTAATTACTCAGACAACAAAAACTTTCTGAGAAAACGACATCATCTTCAATATATCTGATTTCAGCTCTGATTCTTAGTCACTGGGTAATCTGGGCACTTTGTACCACCATGTCTGCCTTGGACCTAAATAAAGGACCTGTTGGTTTCTAGCATGGTACACCACACACTGAAAGCACTTACCATGGTCGCTTCCATGTGCTACCCCTTCCTAGATCTTCATTTTTCTTTTCTTCTCTGCCTAGGCGTTTGTCCCCATTTCCCATCTTGGAGGACCTTTGATGATCCTCCTTGGACCATCCTGGCCTTACACTTGGCTGCAAACACAATGTCTGCTGTTCCGAGGCATCTCTCGTGGCTGACCATCTGATTAAGGAAAGAAAATCATGAAGTATTCACCAAAAGTGGACATGGAAAGTAAGCAGAGGTTGCGTCTCAAGTGGAGCAACTCTTCCTCTAGTTACCCTCAGAGAGAGAACCTAGGGCAGCTCCGGCCTTGAGCTCCTGCCTCATACAAGGACGCGTGAGCTGAGCCTGCAGGGATATATGACTATTGAGCATGCGCAGTAAGACCACCGGGCATGCGCAGTTCCATCATGCTGGCTGTGCTCTGGTCCCAGGACTTGGTTCAAGTGCTGATCATCCTCTTCAGTCATTCAGTAGATGTGTTTCTGGTGTCTGATGTGTGCTGGACCCCCTGGGTACCGAAAGCAAAGGAGGGACTAATAGACATAAGTATTGCCCCAGTAGGGTGTTGTAGATAGCAAAATGAGACAGGCAAGGACAACAACAAAAATATCCAAGTATGCAAATGTGTAACTACGTAATTAGAGGTCAGAATAAATGCTGCAAAGGAAATAGTCAGGGCATGAAGCAGAACATAACCAAAGAGGCACCTACTGATGCCACCAAGGAAGGCTGTTAAATAAGGTGACACACAGACGCTTTGACAAGTCAATGTTTTAAGACTAGAGCTAAAAGAGGAGAAAGGGGGTAGGGGGTGCTGAGCTGGATAGAGGGTGGAGTGCTGCAAGGCTGCGAGGCAGGGCCAGATGGGGGAGGAAAGAGGACTGGAAGTCGAAAGGGGAGGGGCCACGTGGCACTCAGAAGCCAGGGTGAAGGGTTTGTTTGTGTTATGGTTACATTATACATAAAATATATGATTACATCCATGTAAATGGTCATCTGCAGTTTCATATGTTTGAAGCTGATAGCACTATTCAGGGATGTTGTGAGATCTTTAGGAAGTAGAGGCCACGGGGTGGGGGTGGGGTTGTCCATCAACAAAGGGCTAGCCTTTAGGGTTATAGTTCTGCCCCATTCCCACCCAATGTCTGCTTGTGGACGGCTGATAAATTATAAGCAGCTTGTTCATTCCCAAGGCCGGGCCTTCACTTCCCTTAAACCAGGAGCTCAAATAAATTATTCCTCTCCTGAGTCTACTTACTAGGAATTGAGTCACGATATTAGGAAATGTAAGTAAGAAAGTATGTAACCCCAAGCACAGGGTACCTATGTGTCAACAAACACTGTGCTTTAATAGGCAACGGAACTGACTTAACCCTTGAGGTGGTCCTTCAGAACCTTACTGGTAAATGCGAGTAATGTTGAAGCCACTAGGCCAGGTCTTGGTAGAATATCATAAGAACACTTGATAATGACATAAGAATATCACCTCACCCACCACAGGACAGGAGCTTAAGTAAGGGGCCACCTGGGCTGCCCAACTTGGACAATGACTTTAGATAAAATTCCTGGGTGTGCCTGTCAATTAAACCTCTGAACAGCATTTTCTGTGGGCTACAAGGAACTTGTAAGGCAGCATGGCTTTATAGAAAATGATCTCATTTTCCTCAGAGAGACCTGGAAACCTTGGTTTTGAATGCCCTACCTCTCAGAATGGACTGTCTTCCCACAAGCTCGGTGGCACTCATGTAAGGTAATAAATACATGATAGATGCTCAAACACATAGTAGGCTCCTAATAAATAGCTGCTACCCACCTCTTTCCTTTGTCCATAGAAAATAGATTTTCTTAGAGGGGAAGGGGGAAAGCCCCATGTAATTAGCATTAGCTCTTTCCAACTTACATACATTCAGTCAATCTGGAAACACCCACTCAGCTCTAACACTGCCCTAATTACAAATCACAGCTTTGAATTCATTAGTCCAGAGTCCCCAAGGGCCCCCACAAAGGTGTGTTCTACCAGGCTCATTCGAGGCCCTCTGTGTTTGGCAGACCTTCTTTGTCATCCTGGTGCTGGGGGACAGGCCTGACAGGTGTTTTACAGCTCAGCTGGGTCATATCAGGTTCTTATTGAAAATGCTTAAATTTCAGAAAACACCTTTGGTTTCACACTAGAGGCAAATCCACTGGAGGCAAGGCTAGTAAAACTGAACTTGATAGGATATAATGTATCTTTCTTTGACATTAGTTCAATTGGAGAGATTTAAATGTTTAATGATTTAAAAACACACACACATATACACACACTCTAATATATCTTTTACACATGGGGAAATCCTCCTTTAAGGTGGACTCCTCGGGTAGATTTAGGCTGAATTTTGAGATCTAAGTTATACACTGAAATTATCCAATGCTTAGTATGAAAAGAATTACTGGGGTGGTTTTGTTCAATGTTTCTTCATGATAGAAAAGTAATTACCTGTGAAAATTGCTTGGTACGTGTATTAGTGTATATGTTTTTTGTGTGTATGCACACAAGTGTGTATGTGGTTGATGTTAAGTATCTTATTCAATCTTATTTTTTAAGACAAGGTGTGACTGTCAATGAAACTCCTGAACAGCATTTGCTATGAGCTACAGGGCCCCTGTGAGGAATGTGGGCCACCAATTTGGCTAGATCGGCTGGCTAATGAGCCCCAGGGATACTCCTGTCTCCATTTCCCCAGTGATAGGCTTATAGATGCACACTGATAGACACAGATTTTTAGAAAATAAATCTGAGTGATGAGAATTGAGAACTGAACCCAGGTGCTCCTGCTTGCTTGGCACTTTACTGACCAAGCCATCTCCCCAAGTCCAAACATTATTTTCTAAATGTAAATCATATAATGAACATGAATGCCTGGTCTAGCCTGGTCCATTTAAAAATGTTTATTTTACTCACAATATTTAAGTTTCATAAGCCTAATTTCTTCATTTAATAATGAGGCCCCAAAGAGAGTTTTACAGCTCTTTTGGGTACTGCTCAGCACTGTTCCATCTGGTGAGGCTTGAATCAGAACATTCCTGATAGCTACTAGAGGAGCTACAGCCTTAAGTATGCCTTTCAGGGTACAGGCCTTTCACCCCAGATTCCCTGGAGGGAGGCATTGGCCTCTCTCTTCTTTTACAGTGACCAGGGACCTCAGAAGTGGGATGCTCTGGACACCACATTCCAGGGTCACCTTGGAACTTTAGTGTCAAGTGCCTATTGCATCTGAAATTAGACTGTTCTCCTCATATGCCCAGACAACGAGGATCAAGTTTGGATCCTAGCTCAGGAATGAAATTAGTTTGTGTCAATTGTATCTGCTTGCCTGCAAATGGGCTAGTGAGCCTGCCTCAGCAACACCGCAGAGTAAACGAAAGGAAGGCAAAACTGGGAGGCAGAAAGAGAAAGAGACAGACAGATAGACAGACAGACAGACGGAGGGAGGGAGGGAGGAAGGGAATAAGAGGGAGTGAGAGGAAAGGAGAGGAGAGGAGAGGGGAGGAGAGGAGAGGAGGGGAGAGGAGAGAAGAAGGGAGGAGAGGAGAGGAGAGGAGAGGGGACAGGGCAAAAACAGCAGGCTAAATTGTAGATTAGAAGAATATGTGTAATCTCGTGTATTAAAAAACGATATTCATGAAAAAGCTGGTAGAATCCATATAAAACATGAGATTGTATTAGTATCAGTACAAATCATTGCTCTTAGAACATTTTAGACTTTCTGATTAGAAATGTTCAATCTGTGTTACCAGCTGAATTCTTGTTTTAACACATGTGCCATGATAAGATGGTAGCCCAAGCAGACACTGAAACTCAGTATGGGGACACAAGAAGTCTATGTTCTTTGTGATGGTAAGGCTGAAAATCTATGATTACGTTAATCTAAAACAAACATTCCAAATTCAACACATGCTAATCACTATTCCTTCTGGTTGGAAAAGCAAATGTGGAAACCATTCTTTCATTTCTTGGTAATTCACAAAGGGTTACGGTTCCTACCAACTTTATCTACCAGGAAATCACAGTGGCTTTGAACAAGGAGGGATGGGCATGTGGCTAGGGGAAGAAATAGAAGCCCATTAGGGAAAAACAAAAACAAAAACAACAAACAAACAAAAAACAGGACAGTAGCAGCCTAGCATCTGATTTTTATAAAAGTAACATTATGTAACATCTACTGTGCGCCAGGTCCTGTCCTCCACAGTTTGCTTCTAGTGTCTCCTTTATAGCAACCTTCTGGGGTATATTTGATAGTCTTTTACAGTTAGCATGTTGAAGATCAGAGAAGGTAAGTGGCATGCTCAGGATCACACAGCTGGCAAGTTGTAAGATGGGGCTTTGAATATAAGAGAGAAAGGCAGTTATCGCTTTCAGGGACTTTCACCATGAAGCAACAGGTAAGGCTGTTCTTTCTAGCCTTACAACTGGTTCTTTAACTTGCTGAATATCTTCTAGCCACTCCACCAGGTCGGTTCTGTTTTCCCAAGTGAGGAGCTCCAGTAGAAGAGTTGTCCTACCACGGCACTGCCAGATGGTATGGTGGTTTGAATGATAAATGTCTCCCATGGTCTCTGGAGTTTCAGAAGAGCATGGGTTTTCTGGACCACTGCGCTCTCTCTGCCACCAGCCTCTCTATTCCAGTGTGAGAGGCCACAACAGCAGCCTGGAAAAGCAGCCTGTTCATTCCCTACCGAGCAAAAGCTCAGAGTTCCCCTAGCTGTCTGCACAGTTTCTTTTATTTCACATGCAGAAAAGATATCTTCTCCCATAATTCCTTCTAACCCAGGCAGGAGCTGACCTAAGGCTTTAAACCTCCTCAGGACATAAGATGACAACCAAGTCCACTTTACAAATTTTAAAATGCTTCCAGTACCTAGCAAATAGTAACAGAATCAGTAAGATGTTAATGTATGATAATATTAGCTGAGGCTGCTGTCTGCTGTGTTGGCCAAAGTCTCCCTGTCCACAGCCAAGACGGTCTGAAAAGCATGCTATGCATTTAGACATATTTGAGGGAAACACAAAGCAATCATCTGTTTGTAACCCTCTTCCATATGTGGTCACAAATGGAACACATTGAGAGGTCATGAGAAATCAGGAGATTTAGTGAACAGGGCACAATACGGCTTTGTGGTCCGCTTTATTTTCTCATGACAATTTAAAATATAGATTGAGATGAACTAAAATCCCTCATATTTTGTTTTATAGCTCAAATTCATAAATTCTCTGCATTCATTAGAAAGTGATGGACTCTCTGCACCCACTTGAAAAGATAGCATCCCAAGGGATAGATATGAGAATATTAAAAGAGAGAGAGAGCAATCCTGATCAAAGAAATATTGCCTCTTTCCTCCTTTCATTGAGCAGATGTGCAATGTGTCCTGAGAAAGAAATAGAAAAATTCCTGGGTGATTTATGGGATGAACCAAGTTTTCATGGAGGTTATTGCATGCCTGATAGCATGGGAGGGGG
>JADRCD010214737.1:0-40002 GCA_019843815.1 Montemys delectorum | reverse complement strand
GAGGAGGAGGAGGAAGAGGAGGAGGAGGAAGAGAAGGAGGAGGAACAGGAAGAGGAGGAGGAGGAACAGGAAAAGGAGGAAGAGGAGGAGGAGGAAGAGAAGGAGGAGGAAGAGGAGGAGGAGGAGGAACAGGAAAAGGAGGAAGAGGAGGAGGAGGAGGAAGAGAAGGAGGAGGAAGAGGAGGAGGAGGAGGAACAGGAAAAGGAGGAAGAGGAGGAGGAGGAACAGGAAAAGGAGGAAGAGGAGGAGGAGGAGGAGGAGGAGAAAGAAGAGGAGGAAGAGCTTGAGTTTAGAGTCACTAAACCCATTCTCTCATGGAATTAACCCACCTGCTATGTCTCTGGGCTGGCACCAGACCTTACAAGACTGTAAAATAAAATGCCTCATTTTAGGTGCTTAGCGTCTTCAGTGCTTATTTTTATGAAATAGAGTTCCCCTCTTTCCTCTATAGTGGTGGTTCTCAACCTGTGGGTCTAAAACCCTTTCAGGGGCTGCATATCAGATACTCTTGCATATCAGATATTTACATTATGATTCATAGCAGTAGCAAAATTACAGTTATGAAGTAGCAGTGAAAATGATTTTATTGTGGGCCACCACACCATAAGGAACTGTCACAGCACTAGGAAGGTTAAGAACCACTGCTATACAGTATGTGTCCCAGTTAGAGAGTCCAATCTCTAGAGATTGTATCGACTCTCTTACTAAGAGGACAGGTAACTTCCAGATACATTTCATCATTCTCTGGGTCCTGGCTGACCTTGGAGGACAACAGCCAAAATTTTAGCTGTCCTCCCCTTTTAAAAAAAAAAAAATCTGATCTTCCTTGGTGCTATAACAGGCCAGCAGATCTTAGCACAACTGACGCCATATTGGAGACACCATTCATACCTCAAAACCCAGGATATAGGCCCAGCACCTGCCAAAGTGAAGCAAAGACCACATCCATTGAGACTTACCCCGGAGTCCTAGGATACAGAAAAATCCCTAAACGTAACTTTGCTTTTTCGACTTCTGTAGTTTCTCTTTTTGAAAACTGTTCTTGTTAACGGAAGTGTGTCAATCAGGGTGTGGTTTTTGTTGAATAAAAGACAAAGAACTGTGAGGCTCAGGGCTGCATGATTTGGGCAAATTCCCTCTGCAGCTGCTGGCTGGCAAGAAAGGCTTTCTTTTCGGCTTTAGGAGTGTCTGTGTGTGTTCACTGGAGGACTTGACTTACAACAATGTAGGCGTCTAAGCTTCGGTTGTTGAAAATCCAGAAGGACAGTTTTATTAGTCTTGTCATTTTAACTTTTGTGTGACATTTACATACAGTTTACATTATTTTAAAAAAAAAAACAGCTTTAAATAAGTCCTAATTTTATTATGACTTAGTTTCCCCTGGAATTAAACACTAGCAAAAGAAAATACAGTAGTTATTGTGGTTAGACATACATTCCTTGCTCTTTTGAGCCAGAATCTTACCATGAGTAGTAGATCATGACAAGCTTAACAATTGTAACACTTGGCCAGTGAATACACATCATCCTTACGTCCCATGCTCCATAAACTTTGACAACTTACTCATATTCTCTATGTTCTGGCTTAAGCTATTTTTATTTTATGCTTATAGTTTTAGGAAAAAATCTTATTTTTATGCAAAGTTTATACTATGTAAAACATATCTTTCCTTAACAAAATTATAACCTCATATTTATAGCTTTATAAATATCTCTCACATATTAACTATGTCTTTGTCTTTCCTATTTCATTTTTCAAAACAAGAGTTAAGCCCAAATTACATACATGGTACACTATAGCAAATTTTAGACATCGTCATATATAATTACATATGCATACATATACATACCAGACTGTCATTGTTGTTGCAGTGTTGGGCCAGCTTTGTCAGCACTTGAGTTTACACACACACACACACACACACACACACACACACACACAGTCTCACTGAGCCCAAGTTAGAGAAAACGTCATCCTAGCAAGAGCCTGCAGAAAGAAAATCTGATCAAGTTTGGTTTTCCTTTCCTTTGGTTTGTGAATTACCTTTCTCAACCCTCAGCATTCTTCCTAATGGATCATCCAGGGGGAAATGTCAGAGGGAAAATCTTCATTTCTCTCTTTCTTTGCCTTTCTAGGCCTAGAATTTTAATTGGCAAGCTTCGGCTAGTTCCTGTATCTGAGTTTCCCTATGAACTTAACTTGTAAGGGATGTCAGGCCTCTCAGAGTCAGTATAGGACACACCCAGACATCAAACTCTCAGCACAAAGGAGATTTATTAGCCCAGAAGTGCAAACCTGTCAGGGAGTAGGGGAGGGATGGGTAGTGCACAGGCAGCAGCAGCAAATATGTGCAAGCAAGAAAGAGCAAGTGTTTTTTGCAGGCATGGGTTTTTAAGGAGAAAAAGGGAGTCTGTGCTAGGAGGAATTGGTAAGTCCCATTGGACTTTGTGGCCAACTAATGAATTTTGATTGTCGGACCTTGATGTTTAGTCTCAGGAGTGAGTCAGTGGCCAAATAAGGGGATGGACCTTGGGGGCAAGCTTTGGGAATGTAATCTAATGGTTTAGCAAAGAGCCTGTGTATGCCATACTCAGACCTGCTAGAACCCTTTGAAATCTCTATACACACTGGAGACTACCTAGGTCCTTACAGTTGGTTCAGCCATCTCAACGTCTTTGCAGGAACGTGAAACCACAGTGGAGACTCCACATCTAGGATACATCTCAGCTGCATATTCTTTTTTTTTTTATTTTATAGTGTTATGTAATGTTTATATTATACTATTTATTATCCATTATAAACAGTCCCTTTGCCTCATTTACAGATGTCAATTTAGATCATTTACACAGTCTGTTCTTTCTCTGTACAATATTGTATTTTCTCTTTTTTTTTTCTTTTCTTTTTTATTATTAGATATTCAGCTGCATATTCTTAACTTCTGCAAATGTCCAGGCACCAAAGTAGTAGGGTAGTCCAATTGGCCTACCTTGGTTCATACACGTAGATGCTTGGTTGGCCCTGTTGAGGGGTCCCTTGCTTCTGGAGTTCTCTTCAGTTCCCTACATGTCAGTTTTGAAACTCTCAAAATTGTCTTGGGTCTTCTCTGAGGTGTGGGGGAGAGACAAATTTTTGATACAGCAGGTCACCCAAAAGAGAGAAAGAGATACACCTACCACTTTCTAGAAACTGGGATTTTTCTGCCCACAAATACAGAAACCCTGCATGAACCCTGCTGGCTAATTTTTATATCAACTTGACACAGGCTAGAGTCATTTTATAAGAGGGAACCTTAACTGAGAAAATGTCTGTGGACAAACCTGTGGTTCATTTTCTTGATTGATGATTGATGTGAGTGGGCTCATCCCACAGGAGTCATACTACCCATGGGTGGATGGCTCAGATGGCCTAAGAAAGCAGGCTGAGTAAGCTAGTAAACATAACGGCCCCACGGCCTCTGCATCAGCCCCTGCCTCCAAGCTCCTGCCCTGTTTGAGTTCCTGCCCTGACTTTCCTCAGTGACGGATTATGATGTGAAAATGTAAGATGAACTAAATCCTCTCCTCCCCAAGTTGCTTTTGGTCATAGTGCTTGATCGCAGCAATAGAGATCCAGACAACAGAGACAATAGAGACCTTAGACAAATCCCCGAAAATAGGAGAACAAGGATACCCACTTCACAATAATGAGCCCTGGAGATCCAGAACTGCAAAAGCAAGCAGTTTATTTTATGCTTTCTCAAGGTCAGATGCCAGCCCAGACAAATGGCAGGCACACTGATAGAACACAGAAAATGGTCTTAAAACCATGAACAAAGAGTCCTTCCATCTTGTCCTCACTGGCTGAATACTCAGGGAGTCACAATCTTACAGATCTATTGTACATGCTTGTCTATTTCCCAACCAAAAAAAAATGTATTTATATGTGTATATATAGTGCATATGTATTCATAAACATATATGTGTGTATATATATAATTATGCCAGTTTTTTTATTATTCAGTGTACTTTTAGTTATCATCAGGGAAAAGGTTGTCTTCCCATATGATGCTGGAAATTGTCCTTTCAAGATTGCAGAGGAAAATTGTGCTGGAATTTTGATGGGAGTTGCATTGACTCTGTAGATTGCTTTTGGTAGCATGGGCATTTTCATGTATTGATCCTACTGATTCATGAGCTTGGGAGATCTTTCCATTTTCTGATGATGTCTTCTTCAATTTCTTTCTTTGGAGTCTCAAACTTTTTATTATACAAGGCTTCCACTTGCTTGCATAGAGTTACCCCAAGATATTTTACTTTTGGGAGGCTATTTTAAAAGTATTATTTCCATGATTTGTCCCCCAGTCTGTATGTCATTTGTATATAAGCAGGCTACAGATTTTCGTGCATTAATTTTGAGTCCTGCTACTTTGCTGAAAGTGTATATCAGCTGCAAACATAGTGGAGCTTCATGGTCTTTTATAGATACTGTCATATCATCTGCAAATAAAGGTACTTGGAATATTGCTTGCTATTCTTTTATCCTGAGGTGACGCCTATCTTTGCTGTTAAAGTGTGCTTCTTAGACACAGCAGAAGGATGGATCCTGTTTTCACATCTATTCTGTTGGTCTGTGTCTTTTAATTGGGGACTTAACAGTATTTATGTTGAGAGTTATCAATGAGCAGTGTTTGTTGGTTCCAGTTATTTTGTTGTGATTTCTCCCCCCAGCCCCCAATTCTCTTGATTTTCTGTTCTGGGATTATTTATTCCTTGCTTTTTCTTGGGTGTGATTAGCCTCTTTAGGTTGAAGTTTTTCTTCTAGCACCTCTGTAGGGCTAGATTTGTAGATAAATAATGCTTAAATTTGGTTTTTATCATGGGATGTCCTATTTTCTGCATCTATTGTGATTGAAAATTTGGTTGGGTATAGTAGTATGTACTGGCATCTGTGGTCTTTTAGAGTTTGTAGAATATTTGCCCAGGCCTTTCTGGATTCTAGAGTCTTCATTGAGAAGTCAAATGTTATTCTAATA
This sequence comes from Montemys delectorum, assembly GCA_019843815.1. NCBI lineage: Eukaryota > Metazoa > Chordata > Mammalia > Rodentia > Muridae > Montemys > Montemys delectorum. The sequence continues at coordinate 34,991 of JADRCD010214737.1, read as the reverse complement.
GGTCTGCCTTCATATGCTACTTAGTCTTTTTCCCTTGCAGCTTTTAATATTCTTTCTTTCTTTTTTTCTTTACATTTAGTGTTTTGATTGTTGTGTACCAAGGGGAATATTTCTTTTGGTCCAGTCTATTTGGTATTCTGTGTGCTTCCTGTTGTGGGAACAGGACCAAGCATGAGGGTTAAGAGGAGACAGAATCAGATGACGAATCCTAGGAAATCAGACTCCAGAGACCAGCATCAGGATGCAGATCTGAGTTTATTGCCAGCACATAAGCATGTGTACATATTTGAGCCAATCCCAAGCCCTAAAATCCTCGGTCAGTTGTATCTCACCACACCACCACCATGCCCCAATGAAAGCCCTGCCTGATGAGGTAATTCAGAAGGAGCTAGGAGAGCATTGTCACCTGTTAGGACTTCTGCGAAAATAGAACAGGTAGCCACCACCTGGCTTGCTTCCTTTTTGCTCTCTCACTGGTGTTTTGGGAGCCATCTTAGCTCTAAGGCCATGTATGGCAGATCAAGACTCTCCGAAGAGTCATAGAAGCCCATGGTGCCTTGCTCTCCATCCTACCATATCCTTCACAAGGTTGACTTCCACATCCGCACATCTTGTACTTTGATAGGAATCTCCCTTAGGTTAAGGAAATTCTCTTCTATAATTTGGTTGAAAATGGTTTTGTGCCTTTGACCTGGGTTTCTTCTCCTTATTATTCACAGATTTAGCCTTCTTATGGTGTCCCACGTTTCTTGAATGTTTTGTGCCTGGAGTTTTTTAGATTTAACATTTTCTTCGATGGAGGTATTCATTTCTTATATCTGGTCTTCCATGCCTAAGCATCCCTCTTCCAAATCATGTATTCTGTTGGTGAGGCTTGTGACTAAGGTCTGTGTTCTAGTTCCTAACCATTTCCAGTTTTCCCTAGGTTTTGGTTTTCTTTATTGATTCTGTTCCTACTCTCAGGTCTTGGGCAGTTTTACTCATTTCCTTCTACTGTTTATGTTTCCATAGACTTCTTTAGTGGATTTCTAAGACCGTTGGTGCTTTTTCTTCCCCCGCAGCTTTCACAGCACTCACGGAAACTAGCTATCAGGGAAGAAGCTTCTTGTTCAGCTCCAGCTTGATCTCTCTATGTCGTGCAGCCAACATGTGTGAGTCTTTAGCAGTGAGTCTTATCACCTAGTCATAGAAGGCAAGCAAGAGCAGTGGTAAGAACTTGTATTGATCTGGGAGGTCTCAAGTCTACCCAGCAACTAGTTAGAAGGTATCTCATCCCTGGTTTTTGCTTAATAATTACCATTCCAAACCAGGATTTTTGCTTAATAAATCACAGCTTCTAAGACAACACTTTTTTTTCAGCCATGCAGTGTCTCTCCCTTCTAAATCTTTTCTTTTTTATGTTTATATAATTTGATTACAAGATAGTAGGTTTTCCACATGGCTCTTCCATAACCTATGATTTCAGTCAGCTCCACCTCCCACCCCTCATCTCCTCATCCCTCCCTCACTCTCTTTAGCCTTTCACTCCTTCTCTACTTCCCTATTACCTCCATGCTACCATGCACTCTCCTTTAAAGAACCTCTCACCCAGTGGCCTCTCTATGATTTCTCAGCTTCCACAGGCACCCCCCAGTTTAACATACCAAGGTTATAGATCTGGATCAAGAATTCACAAATGAGGGAGACCATGCATCATTTGTCTTTCTGGACTCAGATTACATCATTCACTTTAATACATTCCAGTTCTATTTGCTACTATGTAGACAAATATACAATTTTTATCCCTTGTATATCTGTCTCCTATCTTACTGCTGTAGCTAATATTTTTAGCACTATATTGAATAGAATGTTCAATATATTCTCTCAAGGAGAGAGTGGGCACCTTGTCTTGTGCAAGATTTTAGGAGAAATACTCTGTTTCCCCCAGTTGGCTCAGTGTTGATTACAGGTTGTCGTATATAGCCTTTATTATGTGGAAGTATAATCCAGCTACTCTTGGCTTAATTATGAAGGTTTGCTGCACTTTGTCAAATACCTTTCCTGAGTTCATGAAGGGGATCATGTGATGTCTGTCTTTAAATCATTAATAAAGAACAATCCCTCTATGGATTCACATACATTGACCGAGTAGTGCATTCCTGGGGTGCAACCAACCTGTCAAACTGTGTGCACTTCTTGGTGTGAGTCTGAATTCAGTTTGCAACATTTTGTTGAGACTTCTGCTTTTTATGCTCACCAGGAAGACAGCTCTGTGCTTTTCCTTTTTGCAGAGTTTATTGACTCTTAGGGTCAGATTTCATTGGCCTTCTAGAATGAGGTGGATAGTGCCCTTTCCTTTGCTGTGCTGTGGAGCAGCCTGAGAACCGTTTGTATTAGATCTTCTATGGAAGTTTGGGAGAATTCAGCAAGAAATCTATACAATCCTGGACTTATCTTTCAAAGGAGACTTAAAAGTCATTGCCCCAATTTTTTTTTTTTGCTTATTATGAGTCTGTTTAGATTGTTTATATCTCTAGCTCTCATTATGACAAGTCATATGTATTCAGAAATTTATTCTTTTCTTTCAGACTTTCCAATTTCTTGGAACTTAAGTTTTTATTATATTCACTGAATATCTTCTGAATTTTGCCAGAGACTGTTCTAACAGCTCATTTATCACTTCTAATTTATTAATTTGAGTTTTCTCTTTATCTTGGTTAGTTTGATTATGAATCAATTGATCTTGTCAGTTGTTTCAAAGAATCAACTCTTTTTCGTCTCACTCTATACATTGTATTTTCACTCTGCTTCGTTAATTTCTAACCTGGTTTTTATTATTTCTTGCCATCTGCTACATTTGAGTTTGGATTCTTCTTTCTTTTCTAGAGATTAAAAAATAGGTTATTTATTAGAGAGCTCTCGGGACATGTGTAACTATAATACTTCCTCTTAGGATTCCCTTGGGCATATTCCAAATTTTCTCATCTATTTTCATTTTCTTTTGACACTAAGAATTTTCTCATTTAATCCCTTATTTCTTCAATGACTCATTTCCAAAATGATATGGTTCTTTCAAACGTGTATTATTGGTTGGGTCAGTAAAATGGCTCAGAGGGTAAAAGGGCTTGCTGCCTGAGGTGATACAGCCCTGACAGCCTGGTTCAATCCCCAGAACTCATGCAAAGGTGGGAGGAGAGAACTGGCTCCATAAACTTATCCACTGGCCTCCACATGCATTCTGGGATACATGTACCCACCAACGCACACTAAAATAATAAAATTTAATTTAAAAAAATGTATTGTTGTGCTGGGAAGATAGCTCATAGATAAAGTGCTTGCCATTCATCTATGAGAACCAGAGTTCAGCTATCCAGAACCCATATAAGAGCTGAGCAGACATGGCGTCCACCAGTAACCACAGCACTTGGGAAATAGAGACAGGGAAGCCTGAAGTCAGCTGACTAGCTAGACTAGCCAGAGTTGGTAAGTTCCAGATTCAATGAAATCCCCACCTCAGTAAATGAAGAGAAATCCAGAAAGATACCCTACAACAACTTGAAGCCCCCACACACAAACACCCATGGCACATGCTCACATACATACTTATGTACTCATACATGTATAAATACACATGCAGATGCATCACATACCATGCTCACATAAAGAAAAGTGTATCATTAGATTTCCAGGCATCTATACATTTTCTGAGGTTTACTAACTTTATTGGGTTTGGTTTTTGCTGTTGCTTGTTTACTTGTCTTTTATGCTTTGGACTTTTTATTTTCTCAATTCTTTTTTTTCTTGGTTAACTTTAATAATTTAACTAATAATTTAGCTAATGCAAGGGTTGATGAAGTGTCTGACCACCTGCGTACAATCCCTAAGGACTATGTAATAGGGGAAAGAAGAGTCCTGAGAAGTGTTCTCTGACCTCCACAAGTTCTCTGCAGCATGTGGGTATGTATGTGCATACATATGCTTGTGCACTATGTGCACAAGCACACACACACACGAACACAAATGAACAAATGCAATTTAAAATTTCTGCCACACTATTCTTCTTTTACCTCTGCTGCTTCCTCTGAGTTCAGCTCACTCTTGTTTTCAGTTTATTTCGTGGGATGCTTGCGTGGGAGGGGTACTTGAGTTAGGTTCTCACTGTTTGATCTACTTGCATAGACTTCACTTCACCCTCTTGCAGCTAGGATTATAGGTGTGTGCCACTGTGCTTGGCTTAGCTTACTCCCCCACCCCCAATTCCTTACACTGGAATCTGATACCATAAACCGAAGACTTTTTCTCCAAACCCAATAATTTAATACAACAGACTGATTATCCTTAATCCAAAAATCCTGCCCACCATTCCCCACCACCCCCCACGCCCTGCAAATTGAGAGTTAACATGCAAACAGTTTCCGGTTTTAGAGTGTTTTGAATTTCAGAGTGTCTTGGATTTGGGGTTTCCTGGTTAGACATACTGAAGTTGTAATGGCTAGGCAAGCATTCTGAGACACTTCTGGTCTCCATATTTTTGGAAAGGAGACTAACCCTGAGTAAAGTCTCCCTCAGCTCCTCTTGCTTCCCTGGCATTCCAAGAAATTGTTATGTTTCGAATTTTCACTAAAGCCAAAAGAGTCCTAATTTTGTTTGTATTCTTTGATCCATGTATTATTTAGAAGTTTGTTTTTAGTAAATATTTGGAGATTGCCCAGAGATCTTTCTGCTTTTGATTTCTAAAATAATTCCATGTGGAACAAGAATGTTTCCTAAAATATCATAAGAGTTCTTTCATTACCAAGCTATGGTTATATTTTCTATTTTTAGGTGCCAATGGAAAAATATGTCAAAAATACATGCAAGCTGAAATAGAAACATTTAGAAACAAAACACTAAGTTCCAGTCTGAGAGAATTTCTTAGTCTTTACCCCACAGCAGGGGTTGCTGGTGAGGAATTCCAAATTTGGAGCCAGACATCAAGAGTCAGTCTGTGTAAACTGTGTGGACAGGGGACAGGTGATAACCCACCTTCACACTGGTTTCTCTAGTCCAGTAGGATAGGCAGCAATGACACCTCAGTTGCTAAGACGCTGAGAAGACCAAACAAATGCACAAATGCATTATAAAGTACTAAAAGCGGTCCAGACCTGCAGTGAGCCCTGGACATCTGATAAAAGAAATTGTACCTCTGATAATTCATCTGATAGAGTATGATAGAAAATCAGTTTCTAGAGACCTGAATTCAAGCCCACTAGTTCCACGGCTGGCTTTGAAGAGCATCCATACATAGGACTTTGAGATGTATTTTGATGGGAGATTTTTCTTAAATCTATCCCTGGGATATGACAAGCCGTTGAGTTGGGACACCTATCGCTGGAAAAAACTGCTTCTCCTTCTCCACACGAGGCGAATCTGAAGCTGAAGTCTGCGTGAACGTGAGCCCGATCTTTGCGACTCACAGACTTCCGAGAAGAGAGGAGGAGAGAAGATGAGAAATTTAACTTCTAAACATTCCCTCCAAAACGTTGGTATTGATATCATTACAGCCTAAGTCCATTTTAGAAAATCTTCCTTATTGTTCTGACTCCTCTCTCCCTGCAGGTGGCGCCCATTAGCCGCTGTGGCCCGTGTTCAGGCTCTGAGGTCCCCAGAAGCCAAGCACCTTGAAAAGCTGGCAAGGTCCAAGAGCATTTATGAGTGGGACCGCTGTGCTTCCCTGGGGAAGACGTTTCCACACCGCAGAAAAAGCTTTCTAAGAGGAAATTACCCTAGCTTAACGATAGTGCTGCTCGGTAAAGTCAGAGCCAACCTGGAGAAGTCAGTCAATCCTGCCTGTCAGATGCCCGAGCCCCTGTGCTCCTGCTCAGTGACTTCCAGTGCCTAGTGCCCACCCTGAGGGGGTGGGGGCGGGGGTGCCCTAGGTACTAACAAGAAAGCTCCAGAGCCTGATCTCCACCCAGAGCGCCTTTGCCTCCTTCTTATTACAAGTTCGGAGGCCCTGTGAACACTGACAGTTAACTTTCCTCTTCCTCATTCCCTTCCCCCCACCATCTCTTCTCTTCTCGCCCCCCTCCGCCCCCATCACCTTTCCTTCTTTCTTTATTCCCTTCCATTCTTTCCCATCCCCTTCCCTGTCTCTCTTCTCCCTCCCCTGGGGGAAGAGGGAGGAGGTAGAGACGCTCAAATCTTGTGCTAAACAGTTCCATTGCTTAACCAGCCTTCCAAACCTGTGTTCTTTCCGACTAATCTGATTTCCAGATGCCAAAGCAAAGCCCACGTGGTTTGGGGTTTTTATCAGGCACGCAAAGAAAGGCTGGCGCTTGCTTGCTGCACACTGCTCTGCAGTGGAGCTGCAGGCCTCTTTTTCCTTTTTATTTGTGGCCTTGAAGTCCAGGCCCTCTCTCCTGTTCTTCGTCTCATTTTTGAGTACTGGAGACCACACTGGAATCCAAAAGGAAAGCGATCCCCCTAAAAGCCAAGGATAATTAAATTTACTAATTGAATTTTGTTTCAACAAATATAATTACAACATCCATATCATCTCCTGGGGCTTTTTACATGTCTCGGTGAGGAGCCCTTGGTAACAATGCTCCACTGATAGAGAAAAGGGTTTTCTGCAGAGGAGAAAATGGTGCATGCCAGGTAGGTGTGTTCACAAGTTACTAACCATCTCTAAGGGAACCTACACACTTTATATTGTCCTGGATAACTCTACATGTGACAGTTACATTGCAGCAATCTAAAATAAACCCAGGGTCACTAGGGAAAGTTATTAAAAGGATAATATTACTTTAATGTTCATCAAGTTTTTAATATCTATGGATCCCCATATTGTATGACTGATAAGAGCAGAGAGAGAGAGAGAGTCAGACAGACAGACAGAGAGAGAGAGAGAGAGAGAGAGAGAGAGAGAGAGAGAGAGAGAGAGAAATGCAAGTAGCAGTCCAATAGAGACTTAAAGAGACAGAGACTCATTTTCCTCTCAAAATAAGAAGCTCTGAGTCAGGAAGAGCTGGCCCCATGCCACTAGTGGTGGGTTGACACTACCAAGGGCCAAGCTGGCTTCTTATCCACACTTCTGTATGTGGAGTGCTGGCTTTTCTTCCAGTGCCTTTCGCAACAGGGCTGCAAGAGCTCCAGACTTTACCTCTGTTCAAGGCTGAGGGCTAGGAAAGCAGAAAGGATGATCATGTTGGCTCCCATTTCCATTTAAAGCAAAGGGCTATGGTAAGATGACTCCATGTACTCAACAGCAGAAAGCAAACTTTCCAGGGAACGTCTTAGAAATGTAGATCTAAATAGATATAGCCTTCCAAATTCAATTTTCCATTGCGAAAAGAGACTGGGTGGCTAAGTGTATATTAAAAATAGTAATAATAAGCTCAGCATGTTGAAGACACATCTGCATCCACGGGTTCACTGCAGCACCATTTATAATATCCAAGGTAGGAAACCTACGTAACTGTACAGGGATGGATAAAGAAAGTGTGACAGGTGCACACTATGGCCTCCCATAGAATACTATACAGCCACGAGAAAGACTGAAATCCTTTCATATGCAGCAGCGTGGACTGAAGAAGATGAGAAGTGAAATAAGTCGGAAACAGCAAATGCTACGCATCCTTCTGAATGGGTGGCTGCTAAAAAGTTAACCTCACCATAGACAACTGGATAATGCTTGCCAGGTACCAGTGAGGGTGTGGGAGAGGGATGCATGGTAAAGACAATAGCTAAAGGATAGCAGGTGCAGTTGAATAGGGAAACATAGACTCCAGCATTCAACAGCACAGAAAAAGAGCGGTTTAGTGATCACTAACGGAATGCTTTGAGTCAGCAAAAAAAAATCTTAGGTGGTAGACACACAAGTACCTCACCTGATATTCCACAATGTACCTGTAATGAAATGTCATACCCTGCCCACGAATAATGCACAGTTACTATGTGTCTGAAAATGTGTCTTAGATGATTTGCCAAATCAAAGAAAGTGGTTAATATGTGTACATTAAACTAGCTTGCAATTTTCCCAAAGCTTTTAGATGATTTATCTTGAAGTCAAGTCATTCAGGTTGTCACCCTGTGGATCAGCAGCTATGGTTAGTAACCCTGGTGGTTACCCGGACTGGACTGAGAAACACTTAGAAGCTTGGATTAACATACCTCTGAGCCTGTGTGTGAGGGCGTCCCCGAGATGATTGGCATGTGGGTCAGTGAGCTGAGTGGGGAAAGGCTGACCTCAATGTACTGCACTGTCCCATGGGATGGGGGCCCAGATGGAACAAAAAGCAGCGGGAAGGGAAAGCTTGCCCACACTGCTGGCTCGACCCTTCTCAGTTTGTATGTTCTGACTGCTGCCCTCAGCCCACGGACTTCAGACTCTAGGGTCTTCGGCCTGGAAACTTCAGCTACTCTCCAGGGACAGGGGCTGCATCCTGGGCCTCTCTCATCTGAAGGCTTCTGCGGTCTTGGACTGAGCTCTGGCTCTCCAGCCAGCAGATGACAGCAGTGGGATTACCCACCTCTCATCACTTCACCTTACAATGTGCTACTGTTTTTTTTTTTTTTTTCTCCTCTAGGAAATCCTTGATAATATACCAAGGTTCTCTATTTGAGGGCACAGACCCCAATTATGTCCACCTGAACATCTACAACAGTATGATGACAAGTGTCTCTTTGATCACAAAAGTTTATCAGGTACCTTTGCTATGTAACAAATGGCCCTTCAACTTTGTGGTCTGGGGTGGTTTGAACAGGTATGCCCCCCTCCTCCCCTACCATAGACTCATGTGTTTGGATGCTTACCATAGGGAGTGGCACTATTAGGAGGTGTGGCCTTGTTAGAGGAAGTATGACATTGTGTAGGCAGGCTTTGAGTTCATGTAGGATCAAACTATGCCCAGTGTGATACACACTCTGCTTCCACTACCTGAGGACCAAGAGGTAGAACTTTCAGTTCTTTCTCCAGCACCATGTCTGCCTGCATGCCACCCTGCTTCTCAACATGATGATAATGGCCTAAACCTCTGATACTGTAAGCCAGCCCCAATTAAATGTTTTCTTTTTATAAGAGCTGTCATGGTCATGGTGTCTCTTCACAGCAGTGAAACTCTTAACTGAGACATGGTCCAAACAACGACTACTTACTTGTCTCCCAGTCCTTCCTATGAATTTGTGTCAGGCTCAGTTTTCCAGCTCCTCTGGAAATGGCGGGCTAGCCTATATGTCTATAGTCAGCACCCAGCTTAGCTGCTGTCTGGTCTAGGGGGCAGCAACTTCAGCAGCTTATCTTTCTTCTCTTGGTTCTTTTATCCGTGCACAGGTCTGTACAGACTCGGTCCCAGGATAGCAGATTAGGTTTCCAGAGAAAGAAAATAGAAGCCCCTTGGGGTTCCCATTCAGACCTGGCACTTCTGCTGAATTCTATTATGCAAAACATCTCGCAAACGCAGACCAAACTTGAAGGAAGCAAATGGACTCTATCTCTACTGGAAGGGTTGCAAGGGCATATTCCAAAGGGATGAGTGTAGGGAGGAGAACTTGCAATCTACCACTGAAAGCATAGATAAATCAAGTGACTTCTTTTCCCTTCTCTGAGAAAGACCTTACGTGTTCATTCATGTGCTGGGTATAGTACTAGGGAATAAGATAGTTCAGCGATAGATGTTCAGCACTTTTATGTGAAATATGAAAGATAAGCCTGGGCTAGAGAGACAGCTCAGTGGTTAGGAGCACTGACTCCTCTTGCAAATGACCCAAATCAAGTCGCAGCTCTACCATATGTCAGCTCACAACTGTTTGTAACTCCAGCTTTGGGAGATCAAACATCTCTGACCTCCATGGGCACTTGTACTCTGGTGCACAAACCCACACAGAGATCACACACCAAGACATAATTAAAAACATACTTCTCCTAGATAGGCTAGAGCATCTTATTTCAAGGCTTTCGACCAAGAACTAGCTTTCTTTGTGGTTTAGTAAAAATGAAGCTGTTTTCATCTTACAATGTGAATATATTTAAAAGTCATCCAGGATTATCATATTTGGGGATCTACCCTCATTCCTCCTGCCTGCAGAGCAGGGGTTCTCAACCTTCCTAATGCTTCCACCATCTAATGCAGTCCCTCATGTTGTGAAGCTGTAATGTAAATATTTGATACGCAAGATACCTGATATGCGATTCCCCAAAAAAGTTGCAATGCAGAGGTTGAGAACCATGGCTCTAGATATTGTGTTCCATGAGAACAAGAGTATTGCTGATTCTCCTCGATGCTGTGTCTCTTGTGCCTGACACGAGAAGGCGCGTACTAGGCACTCAAACCAGATTTGATGCTGTAAAATCCCTGGATCATGTGACTCATGAGATGAGAGGATGCTCTGTAGATGTTCTCTTTCTTTCTCTCTCTCTCTCTCTCTCTCTCTCTCTCTCTCTCTCTCTCTCTCAGCACAGTTCCTTTTTCATTGTTTATTTCTTCTTTTCTGGTATTAAGGAGAGGAAGTGCATGAAAGTGATCGGTAATCACGTTCACACACACACACACACACACACACACACACACACATCTGCCAGCAGGGGAGACAGAGTAGGGATGGGGAGTGCCTCGAATGTTTTGGTATTTGAATCAATGAATTAGCAAATGAGAAACTATGGCAGTCACAAAGGGAACAGAGAAAAGCACCCTCTGAATTCTCTTCTTCAGGAAGAATTCTCTTCCTCATAGCACATCAGAAGCAGAGAAAATAATAGCGTTGCTCACTAAGGCGTTGCAGTTAGATGATCCGTAAAGTCCGCCACCTGTTGGTGGTTCCAGGAAATGCCCTCCAGTAAGGCGGGAGGGAACACTCCAGGGCCCTGGGGAATGGGGGGTGGGGGATGGGGGTGAGGGGTGGGAAGTGAGAGGTGGAAGTGAGGAGGTCAGCTGTGTTGGTAGTGAGGATGTCAGAACACGGTAGAGGGAACAAGCAAGGAAATTAAACCTAAAGTTACCCAGAAAACTCAAGAGGAGCAAGGCAGAGAATGTAAGGGGAAAGTGGGGTTGAAGACCTCCGCTCCTGCCAGGGCTGTGCTCTTCACCCCATTGAGAAACCTGTATTATTTCTCCCCTGAAGAGCAGTGTGAGCTGTCCCTCCCCCTTCTGCAATGTCTGCCCTTCGTCCCACCATGGCATTAAAACTAGGTTCCAGGAAGCACACGGCCAAGCCTTCTTTCTGCTCATCCACAAGAAGAACCCTGCTCTACAGTGCTGCGCAACAGCCCATAACCAGAGCTAAGTTCAGGGACTCACTGGAACCTCTTTGCACCCAGGCTCCTCCCTTGGTAGCTAAGAATAAGAATAGAAACAGCATCAGAGAGGCCAGAGAGGATTAACTGACCTAATTAACAAGTCTCTTGGCCAGAGCCAGTACGGTGTGGTCCAAGTACACCGTAGCAGAGGGCTGCGTCATCATGCAGCTGGAAGAAGCCGTGGGCTCTTGGGTCCTGTCTGAAGCTGCAGACAGACAGAGGTCTCCCAGAATCCTGGGTGCTCCACACTGGGAGGAGAGAAGGCAACAATAACCGCTATTTGTCAGTCAGGCTCTGTTACTTTTGCCTGTAACTCCAACAGGTAGGATGCTGAGTCAGGAGGATTGCTACAGGCTTGCGAAGTGAGTTCCAGGCCTGGTTAGGTTATAGAGCAACACCCTGTTTCCAACAAACAGCAACAAACGAGTTCAAATAATCACTCAGGTTCACGATTCACCGGAAGAAGTTTCTGTTGCAGAGATTGGATAGCTAACAGGAGACCTCTGTTAAGAACCTCTCTTGAGGTCACGGCCGCGGAGACTAGAAAGAGGACTCTGGAACCCACTCAGCGCCCTGCCTCGCTGGCCATGGAGAAGATCGAGCTGATCCAGAAGGCCAAGTTGGCTGAGCTGGCCAAGCGCTACGACGACATGGCCACCTGCATGAAAGCCGTGACAGAGCAGGGCGCCGAGCTGTCCAACGAGGAGTGTAACCTGCTGTCGGTGGCCTACAAGAACGTGGGGGGCGGGGGCGCAGGTCCGCCTGGAGGGTCATCTCGAGCATCGAGCAAAAGACCGGCATCAAAAGAAGTTGCAGCTGATCAAGGACTATGGGGAGAAAGTGGAGTAAGAGCTGAGGTCCGTCTGCACCACGGTCCTGGAATTGTTGGATAAATATCTAATAGCCACTGCAACAAATCCAGAGAGTAAGGTCTTCTATCTGAAAATGGAGGGAGATTATTTCCGGTATCTTTCTGAAATAGCTTGTGGCGACGATCAAAAACAAACGATAGAAAATTCCCAAGGACCCTACCAAGAGGCATTTGATATAAGCAAGAAAGAGATGCAACCTATGCATCCAATCCGCCTGGGGCTGGCTCTTAACTTTTCTGTATTTTACTATGAGATCCTTAATAATCCAGAGCTTGCCTACACACTGGCTAAAATGGCTTTTGATAAGGCCATCACAGAGCTTGATACACTGAACGAAGACTCCTACCAAGACAGCACCCTGATCATGCAGTTGCTTAGAGACAACTTAACATTATGGACATCAGACAGTGCAAGAGAAGAATGTGATGCAGCGGAGGGGGCCGAAAACTAAAGGCATCCAGGGCACCAACCTCCTTCCCCTCAAGAACACCTTTTTACATCTCCATTCCTTATTCCACTTCTAGCAAGGAAGCCCATCCATGTGTATGGGATCGACTGTTTATAGTCTTTTCACACTGCAGCTTTGGGGAAACTCCATCCCTTGGTTTGTGTTGTCTCCGCCTTCCTGGCCTGCAGTTACGGCTGTAGAAAAGTATCAATAGCTTCATTTCATATAACCACGAGTAACTTCCAGACACTGGGTAGAGGACAGACAGCACAGTTGGTATTCAAGTAATCTGAACCAGTTCTGCCAGTGACTGTGGTTTTTTTTTTTTTTATTATTAGATATTTTCTTTATTTACATTTAAATTTTCCCTTTCCCAGTTTCCCCTCCAAAAAACAAACAAACAAAAACAACAAGAACAAATTCCTTTTGCCTCCCCCCTCCCCATGCCTGCCACCCCACCTTCTCCCACTTATTGGCCCTGGCATTCCCCTACACTGGGGCACAGAACCTTCACAAGGCCAAGGTCCTTTCCTCCTATTGATGATCGAATTTGCACTCCTCTACTATACACATGCTGCCAGAACATTCAGTCCCACCCTGTATAGTCCTTGATTGGTGGTTGGGTCCCTGGGAGCTCTGAGGGTACTAGTTAGTAATTGTTGTTCGTCCTAAGGGGATGCAAACCCTTCAGCTCCATAGAACCTTTCTCTAACTCCTTCATTGGGGACAGTGTACTCAGTTCAATGAATGGTTGTGAGCCTCTACATCTGTATTAGTCAGGTATGTGACTGTGTTTTGTATTACTGTGAAGATAGGCAAATGTAGTGCATTACAATTTAAAGTAATTGTAACAGTAACTTCTTGATTTCTACATTCCTTTTCTGAACCTTCTTGGGGGTTTCCTTTCGGAAGCGACTTTGCCATGCTCTTATTACAAATTCCTTTTTAGTAGGAATCCAGAAGTGTTAGATTGAATGGGAAAGTGCTTAATGCATCCAGGCTTGGGGTCACAGATTGAAATATCTCCTGTGTCACATGTTCTGGAGGTTGCATCTGTTTGTGACAACAGGGAGTTTCCTTATGCATTCTTCATTTGCTGCTGTTTAAGTCGACAACTTCCTTCCCAATAAAAATTCACTTATCCCTCCTGCCTTCGTAACTCTGGTATTCACTTCACCTTGTGACAGAAGTAGCATGTTGCTGTCAGAATACAAGTATTGCTTTGGGCAAATTAAAATGCATGTCCTTTCTTAATACACTAGAAAGGAGAAATAAAGCACACAAGTCCAAGTCTAAACTTTACTACTTTTCCATGCAGATTTGTGCACATGTGAGAGGGTATCCATTTTGTCCAGTGATTGTTCTTTAGAGAGTTGGACCACTATATTGTGTGTTTGCTAATCATTGACTGTAGTCCCAAAAAAGCCTTGTGAAAATGTTATAATGTTATGCCCTATGAACAGCAGAGTAACATAAAATAAAACTACATTTTATAAAACCAAAAGAAGAAGAAGAAGAAGAAGAAGAAGAAGAAGAAGAAGAAGAAGAAGAAGAAGAAGAAGAAGAAGATTGAGATTAGAGCCCAAGCTCTTGGAGCTTCAAGGAGATTCTCCTGCCTGACAGCTGCCTCCACAGGGCCCTGTGGTGTCTCACCCCCAACCCCCAGTGCAGGCTTGGGATGTGGGGCATCGCATCTGTTCACCTCCTCCTTTGCCAGCCTAGTGACCTGGCAGGCTGCCAGCCTATCAGCCAGGGCATTCGGGGAGGCCTGATTTTAATCAATTTCTATTTCCTGCAGAAACAGGTTTTTTCAGTGGTTTTGTAACGCAAGCGCTTTTGATCACATTAGGACTAGTCGTGGCAGCCAACTTGGCAGCTTGTGTGCAGATTGCCTACAATGGCAGACCGTTTGGCCTTTATTGCAATGCAAAGCCACCTAAGGAAGAGGGAGGGAGGAGAAGAAAAAAGGAAAAAAGGGAAAGGAAAAAAAGTAATAACCCAAGCATAATACGGCACTAATTTTCTTTAAGGAAAATCAATTCACCTCTTCGTATCTCTCACCCTGCCTGTCTCCTTGTCTCTCTCACAAGCACTAGTGAGAACATACACACACACATACACACACACACACACACACACACACACACACAGGGAGAACCTGCAAGCAATGAGCTCTGACTTGGAATCTTTTTTTCCTGTCTCCCCACCACCACCCCAGCATCCTCCCCATCACATTTCAAATTTGAGGAGAGCTGAAGTAGTGAAAAATCAAGAAAACCCTAAGGGAAAATGCAAATCGAAGGTCCTCACAGGTGGGAAGAGAAAAGGGGCTGTTTCTGAGTAAACAAGAAGATCAAATGAGATGCAATAAAAACCCGAGTATTGATTGGGCTGGCCAGGTGGCTCAGGCTGTGGATCCTGACGACCTGAGTTCAATCCCCAGCATCCTCATGGTAGAAGGAGAGAACTGACTCCCGTAAGTTGTCCTCTGACTTCCACATGTACGTTATGGCACACATGTCTGCATACAAACACATACATTATGCACACAGAGATAAATAAACACATGAGAATACAAATAAATAAGTGACTTTAAAAAAAAAAGAATCAGCATATTAAGATATTTGGGTTCAAAGAGGGTATGGAATTTGAAATTAAGTGAGTTTAATGATCAGATACTATCTAGTTCAGTCATTCCCTCTTAGAAAAGCCTGATTCTCTGTTTCCCAGCTTGATCAAACATTTCTGCTCTGCCTACACCTCTCATGCTGGGAATGCATTAATCTCACAGCGCCTTCAGAGAGTCCCTGCAGGCCATCCATTTGGCTCCCAGGATGCCTTCCTAGCTATCCAAACTTGATTGACACATGTTCTACTCTCAGGGCTATCTGAGCTAACTGGATAAACCAGTGTGCGCCTACAGACTGCAATGTGCCCATGCTATGCTTGCTTTGTTCTGGAAGAAAGAAAATGTATCCTTCTCAAATCAGGAGCTATGGATGCCCATGCAAACATGTTGGGGAGGAGTTCTCTGAAAGAATGGTCCTCCTGGGTTCAGTCACATGAGCTCCACGCCTCACTTGCTCTGGAACTGGTCTTGTTGGATACAGGTAAGCACAGAGGTTTATGGCACCTACGTGAAACCTCAGTGTTCTGAGTAGCTAAGGACCGAGGGACTGAAATGCTCTGGGAGCCCAGTGAGGTTCTAAGGTAAGACACTGAATAACACAGAAAGTGTGAGCTTGGCTATGCTGCAGGGCCAAGGATCGGAATGGGAAACAGGTAAGAGAACTTAAGCTTTAACTCGACTGAACAGTGGCCTCTGCACTCCACCACAGCCTTAGCACTGCTGTGCACTTAGACTTGTAAGATGTGCTTTCCATATTTCAGTTTCTTTCAGGAAGCAAGAGAGGACAGTCAGGGGTCATCACGCACATTCATGGAGCTGTGAGAAATGGGTTTTAAGCTGAGGCAAAGGTTGGGGGAGGCACAGAAAGCAGCGCTCCTAAAGCTTGGGTATGGAAAATCAACACTGAACTCTGAGTGAGGATCTGAGTGGGGTGGAGAGGAATGGGTGCTTGTGTGGCTTAAAAGCTCCCAAAAGGTTCAGGAGTGCGTGCGGGTCTGGATATTGACCAGTACGTCTCAGCATTACTGATCACACATTTTTTTTTTTAAATTATAGGCTCCCTAACCCCAGCTACCTCTAGAGTTGTTGATTCAGCAGTTAGAAGTCACTGAAATGCATATTTTCATTTATCTCTTTTAATTCACAAAATAAAACGTATATGTTTGCATTGTACAATATGATGCTTCGCTACACTTGTATATCCTGAGCTACGTGCCTCAAGCTACTTAACACACCCAGTCCCTCACCCATTTGTCACTTTTTGTGATGAGGATACTTAACCTGTACTCCCAGTCCTTTGAGCATGTGCAGTGTGTTGTCATTAACTACAGTTCCCCCGGGATATGCAGTCTCTCAAACTTCGCCTTCTATCTGATGGAAATTTTTTATCCTTCGGTCAACTCCCTCAAAACTTTCTGACACCCCTGGGCCAACTTCTACCCTACTTTCTGCCTCTGTGAACGAAGCTTTAGATTGTGCATATGGGAGAGCTTTCTGTCTGTGTGCTAGCTTACCTCACCCAGCACAGTGACCTCCAGGCTCATCCATGCTGTCACAAACGACAGGATTCTTCTTACTGCAGTCGTGTCCCATTGCATTTGTCTACCATACTTTGTCCATTCACCAGCAGATGGACTTGAGTGCTGCTGTATGATGGCTGTTGCGATAAATGACTCGGTGAACATGGCCTGTAAAGTTGTCTTGACATAAAGCTCCCCAAGACACTGGTTACTGAGTCACATGGCAGTTGTGTTTGGGGCTTTCGGGAACCTCTATACTCCCATCCGTCATACTCCCACTAACTTACACTACCACCAACAGTGTACCAAGGCTCCCCTTTCTCCACTTCCTTGCCAAGACTTACTTTCCATCCTTCTGGTAACTGCCGTTCTGATAGAACGAGGTGGCATCTAGGTGGGGTTTTAATTTGCAAAAAATGTACACTGCAAACCACCACTCCAAATAATTCCTAAATAAATATTTTTAAAGAGTACTAAGTTAATTTTTTTAAATACTAAATTAGATAATATCCATTTCTTCCAAAATATTATTGGGGGGCTGGAGAGAAGGCTCAGTGGTTAAGAAAACTTGATGCTCTTGCAGAGTACCAGGGTTTCACTCCCAGGACCCTGACCAGATGGCTTATAACTGCCTGTAACTCCAGTTGTAGGGAAGTTGAGGTCCTTCTTCTTCCCTCCCCAGGCAGCTGATAACATGTGATGCACATGTATATACAAATACACACATGAAGTTAAAAAATAAAATCACATTTTTAAAAGAACCTTTATTAGGCGCTTTCCACCAGGCTGAAAACTGAGGAAAGGGGGCTCAGAGGGTCCTCCTGGCCTGGAAGAGAGGAGGATGCTTTACCTGGTAGTGGCAATTAATAGTAGGGTGAGAGCTGCAGATGAGAGGGGATCCTAAGTTAGACCAGGAACTGTGGGCAAGGGTTATATGTGGTTAGAACTGGGAGCTGAGCCGGGTGGTGGTGGTGCATGCCTTTAATCCCAGCACTTGGGAGACAGAGGCAGGCAGATTTCTGAGTTCGAGGCCAGCCTGGTCTACAAAGTGGAGTTCCAGGACAGCCAAGGCTACACAGAAGAAACCCTGTCTCGAAAAAAGAAAAAAGAAAGAAGAAGAGGAAGAAGAAGAAGAAGAAGAAGAAGAAGAAGAAGAAGAAGAAGAAGAAGAGGAAGAAGAAGGAGCTGAACAAGGCTGCTAGGACTTGGCTCTACAGAAAAAAAAAATAGGAAAACAGGCTATCAGAACAGGAGGTAAGAAGTGTGACACGTCCTAAAACACTGAGAGCAAGTAGCTGGTGGGGAAGCCTGAGTGGCTGCCTTTTGGTTAGGATTGCACTACTATGGTGTCCCACAGAAAGCTTAGACATTGGGCTCTGGAGACACTCAATGTTCGGATCTGCCACCATCTTAGTAAAACAGATGAGCTAAGCCAGGTATGTCTCAATTCCTGAAAGGAGAATGGTAACGGGTATCCTAAGTAACCGTCAGGTTTGTAATCCACAGAACTGCTCCATACATGTTAGTGTCATTGGCATACTTTACAGTGCCTAGTGCTTAGCCAGCTCTCAGACCACTGAGTCCTTAGAGTCTCTCAGTAACCTAGAGAGGCAGCCATTAACAGCTAATTGTAACAACAGCCATTGTAACAAGTAATCCCATGTTGTAAAAGAGGAAATCGAAACTGAAGAGGTGAAGAAATCCAAACAAGCTAATCACTATTTAAACTTGAACCCAGAGCTCTTAAACTCTAACACAATCTGTCCTTTCTCTTACAGCAAAACAAGAGAATCGAATTTTAGAAGCTTTTGAACATGGCATTCGTAAGTCATCCTGAATTCTGCATACAGGGAACAGACATGCTGGAGTAAGTGTTGCCAAAGGATGAAACTCCTGGATTAAATGAGAAATGAATCTCCTGGACCTTGAGAAGAAGGAAATGAGTTGGTAACAGCGTTTGTGGGCGTATTGGCTAACTTTCTACCAACTTGACGCAGCTAGAGTCATTTAAGAAGAGGGACTCTGAATTAAGAAAATACCCATAGGCAAGTCTGCAGTGCATGTTCTTGATCAAAGATTGATGTGGATGGGCCCAATACAGGAGAGGTAAGGCCACCCCTGATCAGAGGGTATGGAGTTGCATAAGAAAGCAGGCTGGGTAAGCCATGAAGAGCAAGCCATGTTCCTCTATGGCTCCTGCCTCAGTTCCTGCCTCCAGGTTCCTGCCTTCCCTTAAGAATGGAGGGGGATCTGAGAGTTGTGAGCTGAAATAAACCCTTTTCTCCCCAAGTTGCTTTTGGTAATGATGCTTTATTACAGCAATAAAAACCCTAAGAGAGGCCTGTAAAACAGATCTATAGCACAACGAAGTGGGAGAGAACAGAGGAAAGAAGGAACCATGGATGGAAAAGAACCGGAATGAGTCTTAACAACCAATGAGAGTTGCTATGCAAAATGCTTGGGAGGAGGTAATTTGGTAATCCTAGCTGTTGTTTTTACTCTAGTTGCTGGGATCAAAGGCTGGTAGGATTACTTTCTGTGGCTTTCTTGATTCTGCATGACCTAGTATTCTTTCTGCAACTTTCTATTCCACAGGGTCTGTGGTCATTGTTATTTACTGTTTTGCAGAACAAGGTCTAAGGTCTTAGCACTTAACTCTGCAAAGTTGCATACAGAACTGGCCCTCAGGGACTTGACTGTGGGGAAAGCTTTCCAACACTTGAAGCACTAATAGCTTCGAACAAAAGCATTAATTGGGAAGACTGGGCAGATAGAATTAATTGTGGCAATCTCAGAGATGGCTGGTTCACATCCTGGGTATAAAGAGGGAGATATTTTATGGAGTCTATTAATGTCAATATTAAATTACACAAAAACTACATTCTGGGAATCTCCTGTCCAGAATCCTATCTCTTTCATTATCTGCTGCACTTTCATGTATGTCAGTGTGGAGATAGGTTTCCACTGTACAGCCAGGTGGGAGTTAGTAGATCTGCAAGTGATGTATTTGAATTCTATAGAGAACAAACTGTTAACGGTATATTACTAAGTTCGTATTCAAACCAAATATTCCATCTCTCTGTTGCTCTTAGGCTAGCTGAGAAATGTGGCCTGTAAGGGTAATTTTTAGATAATTTATGACAGAAACGTCCAAAACAGCATGGAGATGGCTGGGTCAGAAAGCAAAGTCACCTTCACACCCACACATCAAAGCTCATCAGCAAACCAAATATGATAACGAGCACAGGCATGGGTCCCTGCAACTCTATATGAAGTTATTTTGGAAAAAGTCTGAAGGACATCTTAGCTATACTGTGTAGCCTACATTTCCCTCCCCAACTGCAAACAACAGACTGTACTGACAAAGATCAGCTCCATTGGCCTCAAGGGTCTTTTCCAAGGCATGGGAGTTATTTAACTATATGGGAGATATTTAACCATTTCTTCAATGGTGGATATTATTATTGTTTTGATTTGTTTTCCTCTTAAAAATACTTCCAGGGCAAAGATATAGCTCAGTTGGTAGAGTGCTTGCCCAACATGCATAGATTGTTTTATCCCAGCTTTGTATAAACCTAGTTTAGTGGCAGACACCTATAATCCTAGAACTTGGAGGTAGAGATAGAAGGATCGGGAGTGAAGCTATGCTCAGCGTGTACCCAGGCTGAGCTGCATGAAATCCTATCTCAGAAATAAAAATGGCTGTGTGTCCCTGTAAAATAGTATTGGTATAAGAAACTAGAAACTGGGCTGAAGAGATGGCTCAGCGATTAAGAGCACTGACTGCTCTTCCAGAGGTCCTGAGTTCAATTCCCAACAACCATATAGTGGCTCACAACCATCTGTAATGGGATCTGATGCCCTCTTCTGGTGTATCTGAAGACAGATACAGTGTACTCGTATAAATAAAATAAATAAATATTTTAAAAAAGGAAAAATCAAAAAGAAAGAAACTCGAAACTAAGAAGCTTGGACCAAAGAGATATTTATCTTTTACTTTTGGGACTTTTAAAAGTCCCAGGGAGCCTTCTAAAGTGATATTTCAGTGTATCTTTCAACAGATTTTGATGCATTTCTCAAATCCCTACCATCACTAACTAATTGCTAATTTTTTATTTTTTTTTTCCGGCAGGACCAATTCATTGATCCATTCAATATGAAGGTGTTATAATGCCTCTCACAGGCAGATAACATTCCAGCTCCAGGAGATTCTCTAATGTAAAAAGAGAAAGTCTCTTCCGACACAAGAAATAACTTTGCTTTCATGATAAAATAGATACTATTACATCTTTTATATAATATTTACACATATTATATAATTTATAATAAATAAATAAAAATGTATCACTGTATAATAGGAAGGCACAACAAGAATTGTGAAAAAAAAACATACAATTAGGTAATAATGTGCCATGTAGCTTCCTCTTTCTCCTGGTGCTGGGGTAGAACCCAGGGCTTCCAGCATACTGAGCATGCAGTTTACCACCGAGCTATGCCCAGTCCTGTTATACGGCTTTGAAATGAGTCCAGATGCTAACAGAGTTTGCCCTGCCAGTGAATGACATGTTTTCAGTAATAATAATAACTTGAAATGTCCTACGCCTTTCCATGAGAATGTTACATCATACCTTTCAGGACTCACGTGTGAGGTGCTGATCTCAGCCACCAGATTCCAAACTGCTACAAGGAAAGGCTACATACAAGCTTAACAGACACCAATAGTTCTGGCCCTGATAAGTTGAGAGTTCACTCAGCCTGCAACAGGGCCACACCTGTCATGTTTAGAATGTGGAAGCCTTGTCCACCAACATTGCTACTGCCTGGAGTACAGAACAGGCCATGCCTCTGCAGATCTGGTGTTAAGTCACCTCTCCAGACAACCTTTGGTAGGCAGCTCTGTCTATGACTTCACTTAAACTTACCCTCATTCTCAGCCAGACTTTAATACAAGACCCAACAAGATCATGCCACACTCACCCTGTGAAACTGGTGTATCTTATCTATGTAGTGTGTTCCCTCTCAGATTTGTCCTCTGGATCCTCCCTGTCTTTAGGCATTGGGAGACAAAGTAGGAAGACATGTGCATAACAATACGTCATGTAATTCGAGAAGCCGTACTTTGGTTATCTCCTCATTATCCATATACAACACAGGAGAGTGTGAGAGATGGGGGACAGACTGAGTCGAACACCCTTTTAAAAACATTTTATTTTTATTTTATGTCCATGAATGTTTTGCCAGCATGAACATCACATGCATTCCTGGTGCCCGCAAAGGCCAAAGGAGAGCATTGGATCCTCTGGAACAGCAGTTACAGCCTGTTGTAAGCTGCCATGTGCGTGTTGGGAGTCAACCCAAGTCCACTGCAAGAGCAAACAGTGCTCTACAGCACTGGGCCGTCTCTCCAGACTATAAGGAAGCTTCTTGTCAACCACAAATAAAGACATGAAAGGAGGGAGACACTAACAGGTCACGTTAGTGTCTAAGACACTACCTCTCTGTTTGAGAGAAAAGCGGGTGTTTTTCAAACCCTGGGGAAGGAGCCTACCTACCAGGAGGAGGGGAAGACTGACGTAACTGGAAAAGATGAACAAAAAGGGATCGTGGTGAGCGGTTTAAGCTGGGACTTAGAAGAGCCATGGAGAGACTAGTTTTACAGCTAGAAGGATGGCTCAGCAGGTAAAAGCATTTGCCACCTGTTTTAGGGTTTTATTGCTGTGAAGAGACACGTTTAATTGGGTCCAACTTGCAATTCAAAGGTATAGTCCATTCTTGTTATGATGGGAAACATGGTGGCATGCAGGCAGACATGGTGCTGGAAAGGCAGCCTTGGGTTCTGCATCTGTGGATCCACAGGCAGCAGAAGGGGCCAGTGAACCACTAAGTCTGTGTTTGAGCTTCTAAGACCTCAAAGCTCACCTCATGGTGACACACTTTTTCCAACAAAGCCACACCTACTCCAACAAGGCCACACCTCCTAATAGTGCCACTCCCTATGGATCTATGGGTGCCATCTTTAGTCAAACTACCACATTCTATTCCCTGGCCCCCATAGGCTTATAGCCATATCATAATGCAAAATGGCTTCAGTCCAACTTCAAAAGTCTCTTTTGAGACTCAATCACTCAACTGGGCAGTGGTGGTGCACGCCTTTAGTCCCAGCACTTGGAAGGCAGAGGCAGGAGGATTTCTGAGCTCAAGGCCAGCCTGGTCTACAGAGTGAGTTCCAGGACAGCCAGGGCTATACAGAGAAACCCTGTCTTGAAAAACGAAAGAAAGAAAGAAAGAAAGAAAGAAAGAAAGAAAGACTCAGTAGACCAAAAAAAAAAAAAAAAAAAAAAAAAAAAAAAAAAAAAAAAAAAAAAAGGAAGAAAAGAAGAAACAAGAAAAGAAAGAAAAAAAGAAAAAAAGAGACTCAATCACTCTCTTAATCTATAAAATCAAAATAAAATGCAAGTCATACACTTTCAACATATAATGTTGGAATGAGTAATTATGTATATATTATATACTCAAATTAGTACAGGATATATATTACAGTTCCAAACGAGAGCATAGTGAGGAAACGTTGGACCAAAGCAAGACTGAAAGCCAGCTGGGCAAACTCCAAACTCTGCATCTCCATATCTAATGTCAAAATGCTCTTCAGAGCTCCAACTTCTTTCATCTGTTGACTGTAACACACTTCTTTCTCTTGGGCTAGTTCCACTCCCTGTTAGCAGTTGTCTCAGCAGGTATCTGACAGTTCTGACATCCCCAACATTTTGGAGTCTCCAAGGCTTCACCTTCACAACTACACCCAATGGCCTCTCTAGGCCTCCAAGCTGGGACATCCCTGACATATGCAGCCTCAGCAGCTTTCATTAATCATGGAAG
This sequence comes from Montemys delectorum, assembly GCA_019843815.1. Classification (NCBI taxonomy): domain Eukaryota; kingdom Metazoa; phylum Chordata; class Mammalia; order Rodentia; family Muridae; genus Montemys; species Montemys delectorum. The sequence continues at coordinate 11,392 of JADRCD010214737.1, read as the reverse complement.
GAGATTCCATAATCTCCTTTCTATATCCTTGACTTTAAAGCCAGAACCACATGCTTGCTGGGGCTGAAACAGGGCTCCTATGTTCAGTTGCATCTTCACCAGCTTTCTGGTTTGGGTGGTTTCCTTCACTGTCTAAGCGTGGATGTCCTGGAACTCACTCTGTAGACTAGACTGGCCTGAAACCCAAAGAGTCACCAGCCTCCGCCTTCTGAGGGCTAAGATTAAAGGTGTGTACCACCACAGTGGGCTCTAAGCTTTTTTAAAATTCCTTTTCACAAGTTGGAAAGATTAGCTGCATAGGATCTTGCCCTGAGATCACCACTCCCTTTATTCCATTTAGCATCAGGGTTTTCTTTAATCTGCTCATCCCCTTTAACACATCACTTAACTCTATTCAACTTCCTGGTGCTCCTTTTCTTCTTGAACTGTGTACATTTTGTATTTTCCTTGCTCAGCTGACATTTTTTCATTATAGATAGGACTGAATACTAATAGCCACATGAGAAAGACAACAGTAGGCTGTTTTGAGATTTCCTCTGCTAATGCCATTAATCCAAAACTCTTCAGTTAGCCTCAGACAGACTTTTCAGTCAGACAAGGGCAAAATGCAGCCACATTCTTAGCCAAAATATCACAAGAATGGTCTCTAGGCCACAGCATACAAATATTATTCTCCTCTGAAACCTCTTGACCCAGGCCTCCACAGTTCAAATCACCCTCAGTACCTCTGTCTTACTTGTTCCTACTGTTATGGCCCACTAAGTCCCACTTAAAGCATTCGACTGTTTTTCTAATCCAAATTTCCAAAGTCCACATATCTCTAAACAAAAGCATGGTCAGGCCTATCATAGAAATACCTGACTCCCTGGTACTAACTTCTCTCTGAGTTAAGGTTGTATTGCTGTCAAGAGACACCATGATCACGGTAACTCTTATAAAGGAAAAGATTTAATTTGGAGCTGGCTATAGGGCAAGTAGAACAGTGTCACCAGACAGAAAAACTGGTAAGGTTGAGCAGATTCAGAAACCCCAGCAATTCTCATAATTGAGAATGGTAGGTGTTTGAATCTGCTCCAGACCTGGTTCCTGTCCTGGAGCATGTGACCATGACACCCCACTAAGAGGACCATTGGAACTGGTCACAGAGCATAGAGCCCAGAGTTCTCCATGCTAATGAGTTATGTAGATGGGCCCAAGGGTTTGGCCAATAAGCTCCCCTTCCCATACATTCCTTTCTGCAAAAGATATTTAATCTCTGGTCCACCCTGAGTAAGTTGTATGCATCCATGTTCCCATGATAAATAAACAGTTTGGACAAGCAAGGACTGTCTCTCTCATCAAAAACTGTGAGGGGAAGCCTTCATTACTGAGCCACACGACCTAAGTCTCCCGCAGAAGGCCCTTCCTGACACTCACCCCTGAGTTAAATTGGATTCCCCCATCACTAGCCCATGGGGCCCATTCCCAACTGGGGCTGGGGTCCCATCTAAGGCTGCGTTCTGCCTCCCTTGAGCAGTGTGTCAACGTGTTCCACAAACCCAGCACCCTGATGGATGGATTCCTAGTGCATTTTGTCCTGAGCTTTAGTCCAGTATCATCATGGCAGCATGTTGGCAGACACAGTGCTGGAGAGTTTTACATCTGGATTTGCAGGCAGCAAGAAGTGACAGTGACACACTGAGCCTAGGTTTGCATGCCTGAGACCCCAAAGCTTACCCTCCAAGTGCTGCACTTCCTCCAACAAAGCCATACTTAACTCCAAGACCATACCTCCTAATAGTGCCACTCCCTATGGACCTATGGGGGTCACTTTTATTCATACCACCATACCACCCAACAGTGCAAGCCTGGGTACCTAAGTTTAATTTCTGGAACCTGAATAAAAGTAGACAGAGACAACTAACTCTTTATAGTAGCTCACCAACCTCCACCTGTGCACAGTGGTGCACATACTACTACTACTACTACTACTACTACTACTACTACTACTACTACTACTATTACTACTACTTCTACTATTACTACTACTCCTAAGACTAATGGTTTTAATCCAACTCTAGGTGACATGAAAACTTTGGAATGTTTTGAGCTTAGGTAGGATATGACCTAACATGATTTAAAAGATATTACTCTTATGTGTAGAATAGACTAAAGAGAAGAGCCATTCAGTGAGTTAGGAGCCCAATGAAAGACAAAGAGCCACAGAAGTGAGGAGAGAGAGTGTGTGAGTGAGCACATGACTTTAACATGAAGTTTATAGGATTTGATGATTGCTTAACTGTTGGATGTGAGAGAGAGATATGCTAGTCCAGATTAACCCAAAGCATTTGACCTGAAGAGGTTTCCACCTTCTTCCTCCACAAAGCAGAAAAAACAATGCAGAAAGATGCTAATTAGCTGTGGCACAGAGTGGAAGGATTGGGGAAGACATATTCTCTTACTATGTGCATTTCACACTATACCAAATGCAGCTGTAGACACAGGACAATGACACTTTAGGACTGCCTCTAGATAACGGTGTCTATTCCTCAGGATATCTCCACACTCCTTTAGTAAAAGCACAATTACCTTGGCCCAGACAGAGGTTACTACTTGGGCAAAAGTGAAAAGACATGACATTGCATATAAGAACTTCAAGTGCACTGCATCATGGAAGTTCAAAGTTAGAATCAGCAAACATGAGGTAAGACAGTGATAAAGTGCCTCAAATACCATGACCAAGGATTTCACTTCATTCATAGCTTGAGAAGGCAGCATACGCAGTCTGACCTTCCCTGACAGGCCAAATCCACCTGTTGTTCGGCTTAATGTTTGTCTTAATGAGCTCTGGCTATTGTAACAAAAAAAAGTACATTAATTCTCAGCTCTTTCACATTATATATAAAAAGAATCATGCCAACAATCCTTTGATTTCAAACCTAGCTCCTGTTACTTCCTGTACAAACTTGCTCTGGTCTACAACACTGACCCACAATTGACTCATTTGTAAAATCAGGATAATAATATCTATACACCTTTTGGAATTCTTGTAGGACCCAAATAAACAAATGGGTTTTATAGACCATAAGGCATAATTTACATAAAGATGACATTTTTTTAATGCATCTTCGTCTGTGGATATTCGTATCTGTACTTGTGTTTTCTGTGGGATTCTGGGAACACTCATCTAACCCACACCCTGTGGCATCTTGTTTTGCCCTGGTGACACAGGTACTTGAGTGAATATTGAACTGAACCAACATTAGTGGTCATCCACCCTGCTTGTTAACTCCTACCGTATGCATATGAGAGAATCACCTCTCTTTAAAAATGCTAAGTCTTTATTACTGGTGTCTAGGAAAGTACTCATATTCTCAGGGAAAGCAAAGTTTGTGCATTGGTTTGTTTGGCTTTCTCTCCTTTCAAGACATATGTGGACATCTTGCATGATTAAACAAGATGTTAAAGGACAATTAACATCAAAACAAAATTAGTCCCATTAAAATGAACAAAGAGCTCACAGAGCAGCGGGGTGGCATTAAGCACCTGGAATGGGTTAGTTGCTGCATTTAAGGCAATTAGTGCTGAAAGCGGCAGTATTTTTCTTTGTTTTATTCCTTAGTGAACAGTAGTTTTCAGAGAAAGGGGATCGTTGTTCCCTCTCGGATGCCAGCATGTTAGATTTGTATTTGTTCTAAGAATGCATCCAACTTGTCTCCATATTCTTCAGCAGTTGTGTAGCCAGCGTTTAGGGAGCATTCTTGGTTCTGAAAGTGTCATCACTTTTAGTTGCAAGCCATACTTATTCTTGAGGGAATCGTGCCTTAAAAGCACCGGTACATTAATTGTTACAGCATTGTGCAATTCCCTTGGAAAAGCATATTACAGCCTCATTAAAACCACATTACTTTATCATGATTCACAGGGAGTAGACTAGGAAATGAATTATTGAGTAACTTCTTATTAACACAAAAGAAGTCTGTCACGCTAAATTATATACTGTAGTTTAAGACATCCATTAAAGGTTTCAGAAGCCGTGTACACAAAGATATTCTTCAACCCAAATGCCTCTACTCCCCAGTACTGCTCATTGCCTTCTTGAACGTCACTATCTGCACAAAGATGTGCTGCCTAGGCAGGCTCCCACAAATTATTTACACAGAAATGAGTCTTCGCTGCACAGGTTGTCAAAAGAGATAAATAATGTGTGTAGGGCCCGGGATGTTTCTATGGCAGGAAGGTTCCAGTTGGCTTCACATTTCTAAGCATAAAATCTGTTAAAAGAAAAAGAAGTGAACAGCCAGAGAGCACCCACCAGCTCAGCACACTCGTGACTGACTCAGTACTGTGGGCTCTGCAGCTCACTATACCGCCACAGGAAACTGACACCCCCAAGAGTTGAAGAATCTGTGTAAATTAGGAGCCCAGTTAGGAGGCCGTGTCACCTCCTTCTGACTTGTCATACATCCGCTTACAGTTTCCACACCACAAGGTTTCCTTTATCCACCAACCCTGGAAGAAGTAGAAAGGGTGACCCCTCACCTTAGACACATAGCTTTAGAAATGGCCATGTTGGTAAAGTGTGTTCCTTTACTACCTCAGTAAACACCGTTCAGCTCAGTGCTAGAGCACTTGCCTAGTATGCTCAAGGCTCTGGGTTTGATCTTCCAGCACCACATACACAAAGATTTTTAGTAAATACACTTTACCACAAAAAGGACGTCGCAGCTGGGCAGTGGTGGCACATGCCTTTACTCCCAGCACTTGGGAGGCAGAGACAGGCAATTTCTGAGTTCGAGGCCAGCCTGGTCTACAGAGTGTGTTCCAGGACAGCCAGGGTTATACAGAGAAACCCTGTCTTGAAAAACAAAAACAAAATCAAAAACAAAAACAAAAGGACAGTACACAATGATAAAGTCAACCCTTTGTGGAGATATACCAATTCTACATGTCCAGGAACTATTCCACCTACTAGTATGGCTTAGAAACTGAAGATACAAAAATTGACAAATTGAAAAGGATAAATAAGCAAGTCCATAGTCATGGTTTGGGGGTTGGGGTGGGGAGGAAAGGCTCTGAAGTAATACCCAGCAACTGAATACACAGGCAGACACACACACACACACACACACACACACACACACACACACAAGTTAATGACAGGTTGGAAACAGCTCTGCCCTTAAAGCTAAGGCTCACAGTCAAAACTTCAAGGGTTCCATTCCCCATACCCACATTAAAGCCCATCTCTCCAGCCTCCCTTTTCTCCTCTACAGTGGCATGTATGTGCTCACTTACTACCTGAAGGGTAGTAATATACACATCTGAAGTGAGGAGAGTGGAGAGGTGGCTCAGCAGTTAAGCGGACTGGCTACTCTTGCAGAGGACCTGGTTTTGGTTCCTAGCACCCACATGATGGCTCACAAACATCTGTGACTCCAGCCCCAGGGGAGCCAAAACCTCCTTCCGACTTCCACGTGGTGCGCAGACAGACACACAGGAAAAAAAACACTCACACATGCAAGTAAAATAAGGGAAGCTTTAAAAATTAATAAGAAAGTCCGAAGTTCAATAATTTTTAATTATTCTCCCTTCTGTAGAATACAGATGTTGATGTCAATTCTTTTAAAGATCACCATGGAAGCAACATTGTATAATTTGCTGAGGAATCTTGCTGACAATGACATATGAAATATGGTCCTCTCAAACTGCCCTCCTGTGGTAGCTATGCTATTTCCCTGTTTTAATGATGGCAAAACTGAGGAACAAATGTTTGCATAACTGTTCAGGTCACTTGAACCTGAGTTGGTCTGGCTTGGACATACTCCCCTCTGGTTTCTTAGCAGGTGGTTCTCTTTCAATTGTTTCTGCGGAGATACTATCAGCATCTAGCTGGTGGAGACCTGGGATGGCTCCAAAGTCTATGAAATATTCTTGATAATCCCTGACTAACAGGAAGTGACCCAGTTCCATGTCTATCAATAGTGACAAGCAGAGAAGCTGAGTTCATATTTCTACCTTCCAGAGAGAAAAACCAAAACTCTAAAAAAAAGAAGCACAGATTTAGAAATGCAGACTATTGTTTGAGGACTAACCATTGGCAAGGATTCAGGCTCCAATAGATGGCACACTCCAGTGCAGGTGCTGACAGAGACTGCCAGTCCCTTGAAAAACTCCACGAGAAACTACACCTCTCCATTAACAAGGGTCCTTGGGTCCAAAATCAGAGTCACTGCTTCTGTTGTTGTTTATTTTAATAGTGTTTTGTTGTGAATATTCTGAACTCCCTTACATTGCTTGAAATGTAGCTTCAGCCAGAAATTCAAGGTGTTAGATAATGAGACAGCCCAGAAATCTACCAAAGAAATGCCTAAATAGGCCAGATGAGGAGCCAAAAGAAACTTTCTCTGTGGCTTCTTCTTGTTTACAGGATCCCCCTGTCAGAGGCTCCTGGCCTCTGAGGCAAGATTGTCATGGAGAAGAACTAAGCGGCCTCTGGTCAGTGGTAGCCACCCCGTTGGCTTTGGTCCTGAGTTGACCCAAGAGTCTTCGCCTTCATTAATGATGTCAGGAAGCCAGAGAGGCTAGCTGGGCAAGGTTGCAAGAAAAAAGGCCCCTTAAGTCCTTTTGTGTTTAATGACATAGAAACATGCCCTAGAAAGCATCAGGTGATGAGGTGGAGAATCGGGTTATATTCCCCCAGGAATGAGGTCACGGATTTACAATGCTAAGGGAGGCTTCGAAGGTGTCCCCCAAAAGTGAGCAGTGGCTATTTCTGTTGGGGAAAAAAAAGTTCTATATTGAGTGGTTTCCATTTTCTTCAGGCTTTTCCAAATTTCCTTACTCATAATTGACTAGAGCTCTTAGATCCTGAAGCACCGGCTCTGCTTGAGATGAGGGTGGGATGGGGGCAGGGCAGGGCGGGGCACAGATGGGGCTCTGTGGGTAACAGAAGCTTGGCAGTAGGATTTCAGATATCGCGGAGGTGCTGCCTGCTGCTCTGGTGGGCCATCCTGCCCTGTGTCCTAGAGAGGCCCATAAAGATGCCCAAGTAAGAGGTGCATCATGTCCAGGGGAAGGAAAAAACATCATTTGTTCAGCGAAGGAAGACATCCGTCTGCCCCAACACCAACAATGCAGCACGCCATCGGAATCTTTCCTGCAGCAATGTCCTATACCATAAGCTCCTTCCTCACCAGAAACAACGACTCTCCAAAATCTGCCTCTGTACCCAGGGCTTAAGAGAAATAGTCTGCCCATGACCCAAGCCTCAGAGCTACCCCAGAAGTCACTGCCTTGCTCCTCTGGAGGCAGGCATCCCCACCTGTCTTGAAAACATTTGTCAGTAAACCTGCCAATTAAAGTTAGATTTGGTCTGTTAGAGAGTGTGGCTTTAGGAAATTCTTCATTCTTCTAAATTCAGGTCAGCCTGAATGGGCCTTGCTACGGAGAGCTCCTGACACATCCAAGGCTGGCGTCCTCCACTGCCACGGAGACAAGCTAAGAGGGCACTATTCTGTCTTCAAACAGAGTTTAAAGGAGCCTTTGAGGAACCAGGACACACTGCAGTGAAAAATAAAATTATTTCATATTTTTAGTCTCTCCAGAAGGCTGACAATCCCAAAGTAATACATAGCCTCGGGGGCCAGAACAAGGCATGGGCAAGTTGGTAAGGTTTGTGTATTTATTAAAAACCCTGAAATAGCAAACCGGCATGTAGAAAACTCTCTTAGTTAGAAAAAAAGATGCTTAAGAACCCCAAGGTGCAGTTTCCTGGAAACCAATGACATTTCATTATGTCTGTCAAGAAAAAAAAGGCAGATGTAGCAAAAATGTTAGGTATGCCTTTTGTCTAATGACTATATGGGATGGATGATAAACTAATACATTTTTAGTGAGCTATAATATGGTATGAACTAAAGAGGATGGAAATCATTCAAAATGAAAGCAGTCTCTCTGCTTCTGAATGTCTGAGCAAGCATAGACAGCCATTTCTTATACAGGAGCAAGAACACTGAAGGCCTTTTCCCACGATCCCTGGCGAATACCTGCGCACGATTCCTTCCATCATTAACTCTGGTTCTAGGACCACCTCTGCTTGCACTGACTATGCTTCTGTGACAGGGGACAGGTAACAGATGACAAGTAACCATCTTCCTTAAGCATCTCTTTGCTATCAGTCTTGCATCAGTTGGTCTTCAAGTTCTCTGAGAAAACTTCAAAGAAGAGTCCTCTCTACCACGCTCACAGGAGCCAGGATGATGGAAAGTCAGACATAAACAAAAGAAGAAAGGAACCCACAACCAAAGCTGAGAAGTGGCTACATGACCTCATGACCTCTTCCAAGCCAGTGGAAGCAGAAATACAAATGACTTGACTGATAACATCCCAAGGACGATAGTCAAAAGTTCTAAATTTTCCTACATGGAACTAAGGCTACTAATCAGTCATCAGACCCTCAGGGTGTGAGCCCCCTTGAAACAAGACCTGGATTAGCCAGGAGCCTTTTCTTTACCCTTTCAGATCCAGCAGGAAAGAGTGTTGACTGAGATTATGTCAATCACTCAACAAAATACAAGTTTCCTATTTCAAGCAAAGGCTAGTTTGGTAGTGAACAAGAAGGTCATGGGTGTTCAGCTCCAGACAATCTCCCAGTGACCTAGATTAATGGGGCATGTGGCTTTCAAGGTCTAGTACTCAGACCAGCAGCAGAGAAACCATAAAAATGAAGGGTTCAACCTGGAAGGGGCACACACCACTTGCCCCTGCCTCATGTCACCCAAAGGGCAGTTATACGCCACTCAGCTTCCAAGAAGACTGGGAGAAGTGGTCTAGATAAAAGGGGAAATGGGAGATGTGGTGGGGGGGAGTGTTTGAGAAAATGCTAGAGTGGCAGTAGAGTGGGTTTCAAAGTGACCATTATGTTTGGTATATCTGTCCCTAGAACTCTTCAAAACCCTCTTATTAAGAACCTCAAAGAATAAACAAAGCACACTCTTCAAAGTACGGGGTTTTGAATAAAACAAAATTCATCATTGTCCATCTGTTCATCTGTCCTTCCATCTACCATCTTCCCCACCTTCCCCTGTGTCATGTGTATGTGTCCATGTGTACTTGTCTGTGTGTGTGTGTACATGTGTCTGTGTGTCTTTGTGCACATGTATATGTATATGTCTGTATGTGCACGTGTGTGTGTGCCTGTGTATGTAAGTTTGTGTATGTGTGTGTGTCTCTGTGTGTGTGTCTCTGTGTATCTCTGTGTGTGTCTCTGTGTGTGTGCATGTGGGTGTGCATGTGTATGTAGGTGTGTGTGTGTGTGTGTGTGTGTGATGGCGTAGGTTAATCCTGAAGGCAATAGTTAACAGTGTGCCTTGAGACCAATCAGACAGGGATTAGCTGGCCATTTGATAGCTGTGAGGTCTTAATTTATTTTTTGAGTTTCATTAACTCTTTTTATAAAATGGAGACTCTATTCCATGTATCATCTGGGTTGAGTTTTTTTTTTGGAAAAATTAAATGAATTTTATTATATAACTTGATTACTCCCTGCCTGGCATATTTCAGAGTAGTCATTAAATAATAGTGTGTTTCGTTAAGTTATTAAAAGACTTTGGTTTCTAGTCCTCCAGGAGAGAAAGCTGAAGGCTTAGGTCAGATCTACACAAACACTTCATTCAAGTCAACAAAACACATGGCCTGTGACAGTTTAAAGGCAAAAGCATAGTGCTCAGAATCCATAGCCAAGCAGACTGTTGGTAACAATTCTTTTCCTCTATGACAGCAAGCCAACAAGGAGAGTCCCTTTGTCTCAGTCCCAGCCTGACTTCTCCATGTCGTTTAGCCAAAACAGGTGGTGCCTTCAGAGGCAGGTCTGGCCCTTGTTCTTACATGCAACCACAGCAATGATAATAGCCTTGATGGCCTGTGGGGCCTTGAGGGATAACCTGGCCAGCAGCTCACGGGGAGGTAACAATCCCCTGATTCTACTATTTTTAATCAACCATCTTAAGGCTTCTGGGAGTGCCCAGCTCCACTATGCAGGATTCTTCCTTTAAATCCCTTGACTACTGTCTTCAGGGCTCTTTCTGATGCCTTTATAGTCTGTAAGGAACCAAACAGCATTAAATTACAAAAAGACCATTTTACAGAAGGTAGATAAGGTAGGTGTGAGCTCTGAAGACCTACTGCTATCTACACTAAGCGAGTACCAGTTGCTTATGGATGGCTAAATGGACACCACAAAAGAACTGTCCCGTCACTTGTATCGGCTGTATCTTCAAAAGAGCAATGCTGGGGACAGTAGCATGTAAGTAATGCAGGTGTAAGACATTGCCCTTTCCAGCTCGCTATAGTCCATACTTTCTACGAGACAATCTGCTTCCTCGCCTTGGGCTGCTGTGGGGCCACTGTGTATCTGCCTATCCTTCATAGTCTTAGAGTCTGTAAGCCTGTTCAGCCTGGCTCAGGCCCACGTGGTAGCAAGGCTGTGCTCTAGGCTACCATGCTTGCTTCTGGAGACATATGGCCAGTTCTGACAGACTCAAAGTTAGAACCCTGTCCCCTGCCTTTTCATCAGCCACCCCCAGCTGGAGTGAACACTCTGGTCCCAGGGTACTTAAGAGTTAGGGGAGAAATGTATACAACATACTCTGTAGATATAACTGCCCACCCTAGGCATGGTGGTTTGAATAGGAATGTCCCCCGATACATTTGAATTCGTGGTTACTAGGGAGTGGCACTAATTGAGAAGGATTAGGAGGTGTGGCCTTGTTGGAGTAGATATAGTCCTGTGGGAGAAAGTGTGTCAGTGGGGGTGGGCTCTGAAGTTTCAAGAGTCCAAGCCAGGCCCTGTGTCTCTCTCTTTTGCTGCCTGTCAATCCAAATGTAGAACTCTCAGCTACCATATCTGCCTGCATGTTGCCATGCTCCCTGCCTTGCAGATGATGGACTAAACTGTAAGCAAGATCCAATTAAATGCTTTTCTTTATAGGAGTTGCTATGGTCATGCTGTATCTTTACCGCACCAGAACAGTGACTAAGACACTAGGTCAAATTTAATTGTTTTTACCTGTTCTGTTTTTTTTATTTTATGTTAGCTATGACCTGTTAATGTGGCTTTAGAGCCTCCTGGAAGCTCACTAGCAAGGAATTTATTTGGCTTCTTATATTTTTTTCTCCCTTATAACCCTGGCTTAACTCAAATCTTGCCACACTTGCCTTTAAATGGCCGGGATAGACTGATTCTCTCCCATGCCTTGCAGGGAACTGCAGGGTATTACCCTTTTGTCTGAGTTGTTCTTTCTCTTGCCACCTTTTGTTTTAGTGCCTTACAAACCCAATTTAAATGGCGACCTAAAACATTCAGATCTGCCAGAGCCTCTCCCACCTCATAAAGCCCGCAGCCCATCACTTG
>JADRCD010214736.1:20749-47880 GCA_019843815.1 Montemys delectorum | reverse complement strand
TGTAGGTATTGAAGAGGGGGTCTCTGGGAGGAGTTGGAGTACAAAAGGAAAACAAGAATGTGATTTAATTCTATTTACTTAAAATATGTTTTTAAATGTTAACAAATTCAGACAAATTGAAATCATGTAACTTTTCTCATCATAATGCAATAAAAGTTAAAAAAAAAGAAAATTGTATTAATTGCATTTATATAATTATTCAAGGATTTTAAAGGTAAAATTTGGCACTCACCTGCTAAAGGCATAGAAAGCATGACTACTTTAATAGATGGTAGAACCAACACTACATTCTGAGTACTTTTCTTTCATAGATTTATGGAATATTTTAGCTGACATGATGTTCTTAAAGGGAAGTGTACTTGTTAAATTCTTACTCCATTTGCATAATCAGAAAAGCTAGAAAATAAATGAATAGATATTTAATATTAATTACAAAATGAATGACATACCCATTTCAATAAATATTCAGCCATTTCAATCATACAAATAATTAATTAAAGTAACTCATTTCAACTATCTTATAACAAGTAATCTCTGTGACGTTGGTCTTCATAAAAACAAAAAATACAGTGCACAGGCCGAACTTAATACTGCTTATATATCTCACTAATCCTCTGCAGCCCTTTACCAAAGTGCCTTTGGTTCATGAAACAATCAGATCTACTCTCAATTACTGGATCCTGGCTGTGAACTGACACAAGGTAACCAAAAATATTACTAAGGTTCATTAGTTAAAACAGAAAATTGTGAGTATAGAAAATCATCAAAGTTCTGCTTCAAGTTCATCTAATAGTGTGCAAGTAATTTCCCAATGCCTGTAGTTATTTCTCCAGTTCAGGAATGCTTAATTGTGATAGATATACATAATCTGGCCAACTCTTCAGGTTGATTTCCAAACCCATGTAAGGTGAAGTTATTGCCAAGTGAAGATCTAATGAGAAACAAACTAGAATTACTTCTGCCTAAGAAGAATAATAAGTCAATGTCAATACTGCATTTGTATAGGAATTCTTAGAGGGAAGTTTTGCAAGGGGTCATAGGCATGAACTGAAACACCATGTTTAACTTGGTTACAGCTACTATTGAGAACTGTATATACCAACAATAGAGGCTAATACTAAATGCCAAATATGATAGCTTTTGCAAGAGGAAATTAGTCAGCTAGTTGCTGGCAAGTTGATTGTATTAAATAATTTCTATGATACAAAGAGAAACACTTCCATTTTAATGAAACTGGATTTTTTTCTGGACTTTTTTCTGTGCGAAATATTTTTGCCTCAAACTACCCTTTATATATTCACAAAAGGGTGTGTTCTATCATGAAGGTATTCCATAGTGCTTCTTGTGGTCAAGGATTTTTCTTCATAAAAGTGTATGCCAGTAGCCTGTGCTCATGAATTTCCCCATATCACAACATTCCTCTGCCATCCATGTGTGTGTGTGTGTGTGTGTGTGTGTGTGTGTGTATGTGTTTCTGTCTGTCAGTCTGTCTTTATAGAAGAGGAACATGTCATTTTGAAGTGTCAGATAAGTTATACTATCTTCCAAGATTTGGGTAAAGTTCTAAATCTTTTCTTAGCCACTGAAATTCATGGCCATCTGTAAGAAAAGGCAAATTGGCAACGAAAAAAAGCATAAAAAACTTGTTTGGTTATAAGTTTTATGCAGTACAGGAATCTATAAAAATGACTAAAAAGACAGGTAAATTCATATATGTTTAAGATTAGATTCAAGGAAGAGAGTACAGACCTATAGAAATAGAAAATTTTAATTTAATGAATTGAGAGTTTTAAATATGTCTGTCATGTTAGACCATTACACATGTTTCCCTGTCTTCATGGGCAGAGACAGTATTTTCCTTTGAGAACAAAGTTATCTCTTGCCTACAGTTCTTTTGTTGTGTTTCAAAGGAAAATGATAATTATTCAGAAGTTATCTTTATAGGGTTTTTTTTTTGAGAAACACATCAATAAAGAGGTAAGAATGACCTTGTTTCTGGTGATTTTTTTAAGTGCTAAAGTACTACACTTTGGGGTAGCACATGATACAATCTACATTCTACAGGATATTTGAATCTGTCCTAATGTATACTTGTTTGTGTTTATCTTTTATTTTATTTTGTTTTGTTTTTGTTTCACTTTTCTCTCTTTCTCTCTCTCTCTCTCTCTCTCTCTCTCTCTCTCTCTCTCTCTCTCTCTTGCTTTATTTCTTAAGAGCAAGGACTCTTGGATCAAAAACTTAAGGAGAAAAGATAAATGGTAGCACTCATTTCATTATTTTCCTCAATATTCCCCTAGAAAGATTCTTTTCTTTCTATGACCATGATGTTATGATATTCTGGCCTGAGTATTTTTGTTTGAGAGAAATACTTCTAGAAGAAAACACAATAGTGGCTCCCCTATATAGGAAGTTAATATAGAGTTCAGATACTTTGAGATCCTCATGACTTTTGAGTTAACAGGTATAAAGAATTAGTGTGAAGTTCTGGAATATGGAACATAAGAGCTCTGTAGAGCATGTCTTAGTTATATCATGTGCTTTAGTTTAGGCCAATGGTAGACTGTAATGATGAAAAGAAAGGACCTCCCTGTTTTACTGCTGTGAAAAGACACCATGACCAATGCAACTCTTATGAGGATAGTGTTTCACTGGGGCTGGCTTATAGAATTAGAGTTTCAGTCCATTGCCATCAAGGTGGTTGCATGACAGCATTCCTGCAGGCATGGTGCATGAGGAACTGACAGTTCTATATCTTCATCTGAAGGCTGACAGGAGAAGACTTTGTTTCAAGCAGCTAGGATGAGGGGCTTAAAGGCTGTGCCCACAATGATACACTTCCTCCAACAAGGCCATGCCTACTCCAACAAGGCCACACCTCCAAATAGTGCCACTCCCTAGGACAAGCATATTCAAACCACCATACTACCCAGCAAGTTTATACTCTGAACACCACATGTGTAGCAAGGCACATTTAACCCCACAGCAACTACATATCTACTCATAGTTTGTGAACACATAATTAAGGATGATGATGATGATAAATGTAAAAGTATATTTTATTTGACAGATATGATTTTCATCATCTCAGTAGCTTATTGCTGAATAAACTCAACCTTTTTAATTCTTTCACGACTCTAGCTAGCTGGTTGAACTCAACTGTTCTGGCTTAAATCTTTCTCTGATTCCTCACTTTGTCTGTTTCTCAATTAGAGGTCACTGTTTGAGACTGAAGGTGTGTACTTAAGGCATGTCTGAATTTCAGGTAGATCACACAGACCTAGATGGTCTTTGGATGGCTTCTGAGGACAGCCATATTGCTGGGTTAAAATTCATCTACAAGCTAATAAGCTAAAATTGTTTATAAAAGACTTATTTGCATAGCTATAACCAGCAGACAAAAGTCTGTAAAGTGATATTACATAAAGAATTTCATTAGCATGTAAATGCATGGATATAAAAATCCAGGCCACATTTTCACATTGTCAGCTCTGTAAATTATGGTTAGAAAGGTTAGAAAGCATTTTCTCTTATCGTAAAAATTCTCAAAAATACGAACTGTAACCCAACTTTTGCAAACATAAAATGCTATAGTACTTGCTACTCAGTTAAAGAAATATCTTTAAGATATTTCTGATAATTGTTCCAAAGTCTTTAAATAACATTAATTTTGCCTGAAAGTATTATCTCTTGCCAGCTCTTTGCTGACAGGTACAGGTGAGAGGAAGGAAGTCCCTTTCCTGCTGGGGTCTCTCCAGGGCTGAATGGGATGGCGAATGTCAAGGCCCAAAAAAACCACACCAAGCTGGGAGTCTTGTTGAAGCAGGAACTCAATTTTATGGCATCAGCCTCTTGCTTATATAAGTTAGGAACATAGGGAGGGGAATTTTTGATGGGGTGAGATGATGTAGGAGACAGGGAAGGGTATGGAGTGATTGACAGGGACAATGACAAAGTATCTGTCTCAGCAACAACGGGGTAGAGGCAGGGCCAAAGAGGTCTTGCTAAGTAATTCCAATACAGAAGTAACTGAGACTGCTCTCAAAACTAGAGCCAGGCTTTGGTTCTCCCACAAGGCCACAAAAATTCAAACCAGGCTCAAGTTTGTCCTCAAGGCCCAAAACGGGGCCAAAATGGGGCCCAACAATCTCTATTTGTTTTAGGCCCATACACACGAACTCTGTAGCAAACTGTTGTGTTGTTGTTGTTGTTGTTGTTGTTGTTTGTTGTTGTTGTTGGAATTTTTTGAAATATTTATATGGTAAGAGACGTATTCCTGACCAAGAAAACAGTCACTGTAATATGTAAGTGTTAATATTAGATTGATATTTTCAACTCCTTGTCTAAAATGTTCTTAGAACCAGCATATGCTTTACCTTTTGTAACTGAATATATTCAGCTTAATCACTTTAGTAACATATCCTTAAGCAAGGAACCGTGGGAAATTATTTTTATAAAACTATCAAAGAGCTACTGAATTAATTTTATTGTTTGTATTTACAACCTCTCATTCAAAATAATCCACTTAATAAAGATCTACAATAAAACTTGTTTTTGAATTGTTCTAATTTGTTTATAAAAGTTACCAATAAAATTTGATTAGTTTTGTATTCTGATTATAAACTTGTTGGGAATTTGCTTTCTGATTCTTTCCCCTTGATATCTTAAAAATGTACATTTATTTTAGTTAAACTAATATGAAATTTAAACGGTAAAATCACCTTTGGTATTCTTAGAGTCTACTACCATTCCTACAAACACACACATAGACACACACAGACACACACACACACCTACCCACATGTGGGTACACATATGTAAAGTAAGAAAAATATTCTTCTGGGAAAATAAATATTGCTAAGATGGGGGGCTGGGAAAAAAGATTGCTAAGATAGGACTTACTTTTTAATTAGAGCTATATTGTCATATCCAATGACTACTGTGCTGTAGAAAAGAACAAGAAAATAAACTTAGATGAGAATTCCTACATATTTGAATTTAATTTTCAACTGTTTATCAATAGTAAGGCTAGATAAACTTTCAAAATCTTATAGGAAATTTTCATTCATTCTTAACAATTTTATACGTGCATATAATTTGAGCAGGTATAGCCAATACAAGCTCAACCTTCTACAAGCCCTGGATACTCCTCTCTATTCTAATACATCTCTCCTATTTTTATGTCCTTTTATTTCTTTCTTATTTGTTTTTAAACCTGCTACACCAATTATTCCTGTCTACATATGAGTAGATATGGATTGCAGCCATCTGTCACTGGAGCATTGAGGACAGACAACCCAAAAGTGACCTATACCCAAACAAGAATGTCTTCTCATGCTTCAGATACCATCAATTACCAATACATGCTTTGGTTGTGGTGTGAAGTCCCATGAACCCTCAACTATCCATCTTGGAATGCTTCTTTGATTTTAGGCTTGTGCTTGAAACTCTAGCTGCTTTGAATTCATGAGTATAGCAGTCAGGTTATGTCTAGAAGACAACATTTCATATTATTCCTACCACCCTCTGGCTCTTACAATCGTTACATACTTTCTTCCACAATTTGCCATGAGCTATAGTTGGGGGGAGTGATATATATAACGGTATATATATATATATATATATATATATATATATATATATATATATATACTGTTTAGGGCTGGGCATAGAACAGTTGCATTTTAGTATTATGAGTCTCTGCATTTGATTTCAGTCTTTTTAGAATCTTCATTTTCTCATAAGTAAAGTGAGAGTATATGTGATTTCCTCTATTTGTCTTTCTAAAGAATAAATCATCTAAGTCCTAACTAACCAAGACTAAATGCATATTTATTAGAGTAAAAATAACCTCAAAAATTTAAAATAAGTATTAAGTGTTACCCATGATACTAATTTTAAGAGAATGAATGTAAATATGTATAACTTCGATGCTTTTCATTTTCTCCTTTCCCCACTATATGATTAACACTTTGTCTGTTCTTTTTGTAATAATTATTAGAAACTGTGTTGACTTTTCTACCAACTACAAGAGAGTAAATATTGTGTCATATCCTCATTTGGGATGTTGAAAAATGAAAAATAAAAATACTACGAGGGAGAGAGAAGCACAAGAAGGCAGTGTGAGACTCTGGAGTCACTATATCTCAGAAGAAAATCAGTTTAAACAACTAGGCAATCACCAATAAATCAAATGAGAGTTCAGAGAGCCCAGTTTACATGACAGTTTACATCGAAGAGGGTAAGGACGGTTTTTATTACCCATGCAAACTTTTCTAAGTGGAAGAAGCACAGAGAGATGTAATTTGTAAATCTTTGTCTTAGCCTTCAAACAAAATAAAGTAAGACTAGGGAAACCTCAAAGGCCCATAGCCCTGTGCTAAAATTTGTATAGGATGCTATGTTTGCCTTGATCAAATAATAATTCAGAAGACCTATCAGACAAATTTACAGTACTAACATTGCCCATAGCTTCCAAATATATTATGGTGGATCTATAGGCAGTCCTCGGGAGTTCTTGGCTTCAGAAAATTTCTAGTGTAGAAGTAGAGTTCTCCTTAGTGTCTGTGAGTATCCACTAGCACTGCAGTAGCCACAGGAAGTAGAGGACTCCAGCCCCACTTTACTGGCCTTGGTGGTTTCAAATGTAAAACAGCACTAGAGAGCTGCAGTTATTATGAGCTCAGGAACCATACTGAATCAGCTGTCTAGAAACTCTGGACAGACACACTGAAAAACACACAAACAGAACAGATGAACAATTAAAACAATAAATAAAATTAAAACCAAAAACTAAAGAAGGAAAACATTTCTAGGGGAAAACACACATACATGCGCACTCTTCAAAGTTTGGAATAAGTGCCTTCAGTATTCAGACATCGGCATAGAACCATAAGACTCAAGATCCATACAGGGAAACACAGCATTACAAGACAGATACAATAAGATTCTAAGGTTTGAAATGGAGGAGGTATGCAATACCTAATAAAATATAAAGTAGCTATCTTTTCATTAATTTAATTTATTCATTTTACATCCTGATTTTATCCCCTCTCACAGTCCCTTTAACCCTCTCATCCCCCATCTATTTTCTTCTGAGAAGGAGTAGGCAACCATTAGGTATCAACTCACCTTGGCACATCAAGTCACTGTAGCACTATGCTCATTATCCCTCCATTGATGACACACAAGGCAGGCCAGTTAGTGTAATGGGGTCCACAGGCAGGCAACAGAAACAGAAATAGCACACTCCAGTTTTAGGGGACCCACATGGAGACTAGCCAAAATAGATATCTGCTACCTATGTGTAGGGTGCCTGGGTACAGTCCCTGAATTATCTTTGGTTGGTGTTTCAGTCTCTGAGAGCCCAATATTTGACTCTGTTGTTCTTCCTGTGGAGTTACTATACTCTTTGGGGCTCTCCATCCTTCTCTCATTCTTCCACAAGAGTACCCAAGTTCAGTCCAATGTTTCACTGTGGGTTCCTGAATCTGCTTCAGTCAGCTGCTGGGCAGAGTCTCTCAGAGGACCAATATGAATGGCTCCAGTCTGCAAACATAGTAGAGTATCAACTATAGTGTCAGAGATTGGTGCTTACCTATGAGATAGGTCTCAAGTTGGGCGTGTCATTGGTTGGCCATTCCTTCAGTCTCTGTCCCATCTTTTCCCCTGTATTTCTTGTAGACAGTAAACATTCTGGGTCAATGTTTTGTTGGTGGGTTGGTGTCCTTATCCCTCCATTGGACGTCCTACCTGGCTACAGAAGGTGGTCACTTCAGGTTCCATATTCTCACTGCTATATGTCACCCCAATAGACTCCTGGGAGCCTCCCTCCTCCCAAGTCTCTGGCACATCCTAGAGATTCACACAACCAAACCCCCTTGACTTCAATTCACTCACCTAGCCCTCTGGCTCTCTCTCCTGTCTCTCCCCACATCTGATCCTGAACCCTATTTCCCTCGCAGTTCCTTACCTGCATTTGCATCTTATGGCTATTTTATTCCCCTCCTATATGAGATTCAAGTATCCTCACTTGAGCTTCTTCTGTAGCTTCATTCTATCTGTGGATTGCAGTATGGGTATTCTGTACTTTATCCACTTGTCAGTGAGTATATACCATGCATTTCCTTTTGTGTCTACAGGATGATATTTTCTAGTTCCATCCCTTTGCCTGCAATATTCATGATATCCTGTTTTTAATAGCTGAATAGTATTCCATTGTATAAATGAACAACATTTTCTGTAGCCATTCTTCTATTGATGGACATCTGGATTGCTTCCAATGTTTGGTTCTTATGAATAAGGCTTCTCTGAACATGCTGGAGCATGTGTCCTTGTGGTGTGGTGGAGAATCTTTTGGAAATATGCTCAGGAGTAGAATAACTGCATCTTCATGTAGAAGTATTTCCAATTTTCTAAGAAACTACCAGATTGATTTCCAGGGTGATTTTACAAGTTTGCACTCCCATCAATAGTGAAGAGTTCCCATTGTTAAATATCTATATCAGTATGTGCTGTCACTTGAGTTTTAATCTTAACCATTCTGATGGGTGTATGATGGGACATCAGAATTGTTTTGATTTGCATTTCCCTGATGACTAAGGTGGTTGAACATTTCTTTAAATGCTTCTTGGACATTAGAGATTACTCTGTTGAAAATTCTCCATTTAGTTCTGCACATTATTTTTTGAGTGTGTTATTTGGGTTGTTTCTAACTTCTTGAGTTCTTAGTAAATTTTGGATATTGGCCCTCTATTCAGACATCATGTTAATTAAGATCTTTTCCCAAATTCAAGACTACCATTTTGTACTATTGACAGTGTCCTTTTACTTACAGAAACATTTTAGTTTCATAGCTTCATGGGGTCCCATATAGCACTTGTTCATCTTAGAGCCAGAGCCACTGATGGTCTGTTCAGGAAATTGTCTCCTGTACCAATGCATTCAAGGATATTTCCCACCATCTCTTTCTTCCATTAGATTCAGTATATCCTGTTTTATATTGAAGTCTTTGATATACTTGAACTTGAGTTTTGTAAAGGGTCATAGATATGGAACAATTTGCATTCTTTTACATGCAGATATCTAGATAGCCCAGGATCATTTTTTTTTTTAAATTAGGTATTTTCTTTATTTACATGTACATTTTCTCTTTCCCATTTTCCCCTCCAAAACAAACAAACAAACAAACAAAAACAAGAACAAACCCCTTTTGCCTCCCCCCTCCCAATGCCTGTCACCCCACCCTCTCCCACTTATTGGCCCTGGCATTCCCCTACACTGGGGCACAAAACCTTCACAAGGCCGAGGTCCTTTACTCCTATTGATGATCGAATTTGCAATCCTCTACTATATACCTGCTGCCAGTACATTCAATCCCACCCTGTATAGTCCTTGGCAGAGATTAACTATGGAGCAGAGATGGAAGGAAGGACAAGCATATAGCTATCTCCTAAGAGGCTCTGACAATACCTGACTAATACAGATGTAGAGGCCCAGGATCATTTTTTACAGATCATGTTTTCATTTTCTATTGCATAGTTTTTGCATCTTTGTCAAAAAATCAAGTCTCCGTAGAGTATAGGTTTATTTTGAGGTCTTTCATTTGATTCCATTGGCCAATCTGTCAGTTTCTATACAAATACCATACAGTTTTCATTAATATTTCCCTATACAGGTTGAAGCCAGGGATGGTGATACATCAAGAAGTTCATTTATTGTTCAGGATTGGTTTAACTATCTTAGGTTTGTGGCTTTTCCCTATGAAGCTGAGAATTTTTGTGTCAAGGTCTGTAAAAAAATTGTGTTGAAATTTTGATCTGGATTTCATTACATCTGCAGATTGCTTTTGGTAATATGATCATTTTCACTATCTTAATTCTATGAGTCCATGAACATGGGAGATCTTTCCATGTTCTGATAGTTCCTTCACTTTCTTCAAACTTTTAAGTTGTCATCATACAGGTCTTTCATTTGCTTTGTTATAGTTACAACAAGGTGTTTTATATTATTCGTGGCTAATGTGAAGAATGTTGTTTATATAACTTTCTTGGCCATTTTTGATTTGTACAATGAGGGCTACTGATTTTTTTATGTTAATTTTGTATACAGCTACTTTGCTGAATGTACTGATCAGCTGTAGTTATCTGGTAAAATTTTGGGGTTGTTTATATATAGTATCATATCATCAACAAATAGTAATACTTTGACTTCTTACTTTCCAGTTTGTTGATCTCCATTTGATGTCTTATTGTTCTAGCTAGAACTTCAAGTTCTATATTGGATAAAGAGAGAGAGAGAGCAGAGAGCCTTGTCTTGTCCCTGATTTTAGTAGAATTGCTTTAGATTTCTCTCCACTTAATTTGATGTTGACTATTGGATTGTTGTATATTGCCTTTATCATGTTTAGATGTGAGAATTATATGACTAATCTCTCTAAAACTTTTAAGATGAAGGGGTTTGGAAATTTTCAAAGGCTTTTTCAGTATCTAATCAGATGATCATATGATTTTAATCTTTCACTTTGCTTATATAGTGAATTACATTGATTTTAATATGTTGAGCCATCTCTGCATTACTGAGATGAAGCCAATTTGTTCATTGTGAATGCTATTTTTGATGTGTTCTTGAATTCATTTTGCAAATATTTTATTGAATTTTTTTGTTTTTGTTTTTGATTTTTGTTTTTGTTTTAACCTAGGTTCATAAGTGAAATTGATCTGAAGTTTGTAGCTGCCTGCAGCTACACAAACCGGGTTCCTGAAGGAAAGGCAGGAGCCTGGAAGAAATGGGGGGAATCAGACAGTGAGAGAAATAACCAGACCAAGTCAAAAGGTTCCAATCAAGGTCCAATGTATATTTTAGGATTTGAGAACTATATAGGCAGTGAAAAACCTATACCCCAGTAAGCCAGGATCTTGTGGCCAAATTAGCATCTTGTTGTTCTGTTTGGAAGGCAGGTGAAGCAGTTCAGCAGGATGTGGCTCCTTGCAGGAACTTTGAGAGAGTGTGAGTTTCTGGTTGAATCTGCTTGAGGCTGGAGGAGGTCACAGAAGTTCTCTTTCTTTTTTGAGTCTTTGTGTAGCTCAGTTATCAGAGTAACTGTGGGTTCATAGAATTAACTTCATATTGGTCATTCTGTTCCAATTTTCTGGAATCATTTGAGGAGTATTGGTTTTAGTTTTTCTTTAAAAGTACAGTAGAATTCTGTGGTAAAATTCTTTGGTCCTGGGCTTTTCTTGATTGGGAGAATTTAATGACTGCTTCTATTTCCTCAGGGGTTATAGGACTTTTTAGATAATATATCTGATCTTTACTTACCTTTGTTAAATGATATCTGTTTATAAAACTATCCATTTCATTTAGATTTACCCATTTTTGTGGAGTACAGTTTTTTGAAGTAAGACCTAACGATTATTTTTTTATTTTCTCAGCATCCATTATATTTTCTTTTTCATTTCTGATTTTGCTTATTTGGATACCATCTCTCTGGATTTTAGTTAGTTTGGCTAAGGGCTTGTCTATCATGATAATTTTCTCAAAGAACCATCTTTTGATTTTTTTTTTGTCATTTCTTTGTGTTGTTCTCTTTGTTTCTAATTGGTTGATTTAAGCTCTGAGTTTGATTATTTTTTGCTGCATACCTCTCTTAGATATGCTTACTTCTTTTTATTCCAGAGCTTTTAGATGTGCTATTAAGATGCTAGCATGAGCATTCTCTAATTTTTTGAAGGCACTTAGTGTTATAAAATTCTTCTTAGCGCTGCTTTCATTATAACCCATAAGACTATATGTTACACCTTTATTTTCATTAAATTTTAGAAAGTCTTGAATTTCTTTATTCATTGATCCAGTCATTGAGCAGAAAGCTATTCAGTTTCCATGAGATTGGAGCTATCTGTAACTTTTATTGTTGTCTAAGTCCAGCTTTAATCCATGGTGATCTGAAATGATGCAAGGGGTTATTTCAATGTTCATGGATCTGCTGAGCCTTGCTTTGAGCCTGTTCAATTTTGGAGAAGGTTCTATGAGGTTCTGAGAAGAAAGTGCATTCTTCTATGTTTGGATGAAATGCTCTATACATATCAATTAGATCCTATTGTTTGCAACACATCTTTTAAAGCTCTTCTGACTTTTAGAGTCTCTGTGGAGAAGTCTGATATAATTCTGATAAGTCTATCTTTATATGTTTTCCCTTTGCACCTTGTGTAGATTTAGTGTTTTTACTATTATGTGTCCAAAGGATTTTCTTTTCTGGTCCAATCTGTTTGGTGTTTAGTAAGCTTCTTGCACATTTATAGCCATCTCTTCCTTTAGGTTAGAGAAGTTTTCTTCTGTGATTTTGTTTAAGATGGTTTCTGGGCCTTTGAGCTGGAAATATTTTTCCTCTTCTATTACTATTATTCTTAGGTTTGCTCTTTTCATGGTGTCCCAAAATTTCTTAGAAACCTGTTAGATTTTTCATTTTCTTTGGCTGATGTATCAATTTATTCTATCATATCTTCTTCTCCTGAGATTCTTTTTTCCATCTCTTGTATTCTGCTGGTGATGCTTGTGTCTGTTGTTCATGTTCTCTTTTCTAGATTTTCCATCTGCCTCAGTTTTTGTTTTTTGTTTTTATTGCCTCTATTTTCATTTTCACATCTTGAAACATAGTCATTTGCTTCACTTGTTTGATTGTATCCACTCGTATTTCTTTATACATATTTATTTCCTCTTAAACAACCTTTACATGTTTGATTGTATTTTCTTTAAGGGATTTATACGGTTTCTCTTTAAAGGCTTCTATTATCTTCATAAAATTAGATTTAAGGTCATTTTCTTGTGCTTAAGATATGTTTAGCTATCCAGGGTTTGCTGTCATAGGATAGCTAGGTTCTGGTTATGCCATATTGCCCTGAATGTTATTGATTCTGTTCTTATGCTGAATTTTATCTATCTCGATGTCTCTGTTGTTGGCAGGCCTGCTCGTTCCCAATTGCAGCATACCTCTGGGACTGCAACTAGAGCTGGAAGTACCTGATAGCCACAGAGCTCTGAGATTGCAGGTAGAGCTTATTGTCCCCTGTGGGAGCAGGCTTGTTTCCCTTGATGCTGGCAGAGCTGGCCATTCCTCATGGCTTCATCCTTATAGTTGTCCCAGGTGGCACCAGGCCTTCAGGAATGCAAGCAGAGCTTGGTCTGGGAAATGGAATGCATACAGATCAGGACAAAACTTGCTGCTATTGGATTTGCCCAGAGGTGCTAGCAGGCAGAGAATTAAATTAGGCTGTTCCACTTGGTGGTCCAAGATGACTGAAAGTCTTGGGATTTCAAGTGGAAGTGCTCGAAGATGAGCACAGAGGGGACACAGCAGACCTCACAGCTTCTGGGATTGCCAGGGGATCCTAAAGTAGCTATTTTTAGAAGACTGAGGAACTTAAAGAAAATGAAGAGATTCGGTCCAATTAAAAAAAAAGACTAATCAGGATAGTGATTTTTAAGTTGATGATGATGATGATGATGATGATGATGATGATGATGATGATGATAAAAGAAAGAAGAAACAAACCATTCTTAGAGCTGAAGAAAATTTTAAAAAATGCAATGCAATAGGGAGCAACAACAGCTAGCCTGATGACACAGAAAAAAAGTTATCTGTGTATGTGAAAGAAGATTGTTTGAAAACACCAAGGGAAGAATGAAAATAGAGGAAGCTTTCATGATATATGCAATTGAGTCAAAGAGTAAAAATACATGTTATCATGCTCAGGGGGATATACACACTAACAGAAAGATAGAAGGATAATTTAAAGTAATAACAGAGAAAAGCTTCCTTATCTATAGAAATATATAAAAAGGCATGGGTAAAGTTTTCAATTAGAATCAATCCAAACAGGCTACTTAAGATGTAAAATCTTAATATATATAAAGAATGAATAAATATGTAAGAGGCTACAATGGAATCGAACTGCTTCCAGATATATACTCATAATACGGTATATAGAAACTGCATTGATAAGATGAGAAATCTAAGCCAGGCTCATGAAAGAAAGAGTTGCTAAAGGAATCAGGACAAAGGACTGTCAAGGTCAACAGTAAAAATATGACTAGCTGAAGAGATGAAAGGACTAGATCAGGTCTGAAGCAGAAACAGTGAGTTCAGGTCAGGACAGATGAGCAGGCAGAAAGGCCAATGACAGACAGGTATGTAACATCAACAGGCCACACATATTGGGTATAACATTGTAGGGTTGGTATGGGACCAGTTGTTATCACAGGGACAGGTATCCATCACTATTTGGGTACAGACAGGAACTAAATTTTCTCCTTGTTCTGTTGTATATAAACCAAAGCCTGTTTTTCCTGATATAATTTTATTATCCCCATATGCTTCTGTAGTATTAACTCAGCATGATAATTTTACAGGGTGGTACTCTTTCTGCTCCTAAGAATAAGTCATTTTTCAGTCTAACACATAGGTAGAAATGGCTCACCTAGGTGTTCTCCTTTCTCAAAATGGAGTCAAAAGCCAATTGTTAAATGGAGTCTTTCAAGGCAAAACATGGCCTGAAAAGAACAGTATGGAGTAACAAGGTAGACTGGAGCATCACCTTATCTTACCAGCCCTCTAGAATTACTGTAACATCAAGATAAAATCAGATTCAACATAACTGATATTCTTTCAAGCAAAGTAGATAAGGGTAAAGACCCATTCTGTGACTATACTACACAAGGACAAAAAGACAAGAAGTCATCTAGAAGATGACGATAATCTATTACATTACTGTGAATGAGTGTTTTTTTTAAATGTGTATCTATTCACCATGCCTACCTTTGCCAAAAGAGGACATTAGATACCTAGAATTGGAGTTAGATATAGTTGTGAGCTGACAAGTGGATATTTAAGAATTGAACCCAGGTCCTGTGGAAAAATAGCTGGTGCACTTAATCATAGGACAATCTTTCTAGATCTTTGGGTTTTTGTTTGTTTGATTGTTTGTTTTTTGAGAAGACTCCATGTTACTCTGTAATGTCAGTACAGGCAACACAAACTCATTTTTTATTGGCTAGAAATAATCCCCTCAGAGCTCCCAGGGACTAAACCACCAACCAAAGCATACACATGGTAGGACTCATGGCCCCAGCTGCATATGTAGCAGAGGATAGCCTAGTCAGTCAACAATGAGAGGAGAGGCCCTTGGTCTTCTGAAGGTTCTATGACCCAGTGTAGGGGAATGCCAGGGCCAAGAATGGGGAGAGAGTGGGTTGGTGAGCATGGGGAGTGGGGAAGGAACAGTGTTTTTTTTTTTTTTTTTTGTAGGGGAAGCCAGGAAAGGAGATATCATTTGAAATGTATATAAGGAAAATATCTAATAAAAAAGAATCCCATCTTCAATATCAATGTTCTACATCATATTTATAACATGTTGAAAATTAAGCCAAGTCATTTGTAACTGGCTGATTATGTGAATTTTAACATATGACATTTATATGAGAGACAAGATATTTTAAAAGATGAGATTGCAAAATTAATGTTATAGATAAAAATATTTCAAAGATGCCATAACCTTCAAACATACACATACATCTCATACAACTTTAATTCTCTTTCAAACCATGGCTTTGCATTTGGATTCAGGCAACAAGGAAGATCTGTGAGAACTGTTAACGACAACCCAATCTTTGTGATCTCCTCAAGAGATTGTTCCTTATTAGCTCAGGTAGCCAAACTTTGACCCTTTCAGATGTAGCTGGGAAAGGGAAAATGTACATGTAAATAAAGAAAATACCTAATTAAAAAAAAATTAGTACTAAAAAAAAAAAAAAACAAAAAAAAAAAAACAAGGGAATCAATCTCTTGACCTTACTCTGCTGCTAGAATTTCTGTTTTTCCACTCCAATTTGGAAATGTTTTGAAGCCATTAAAATGCTTATATGAAACAAATGCATTGTTCTTTTGTTGAATATAAAAGAACAAATGTTTAGTTATATTTATCTATTTACTGAAATAAAGATAACTTAGTGAAATGTTCCCCTATCTTGCCTTTATTTATCTCAGATCTCCCCACAACACTATATATCAGAGAATACAGACTCTGAAATCACATAGCCAGTTCTACATTTGTACATCCACAAAGTTAACCCAAATGGTTAAAAATATCTAGACTACTCAAACCTGAAATGGATACTTTTTTGTGATAGTTTTCCTTAAATAATATAACATGAGCAATATATTTGCATAGTGGCTTGTGTCATGTATTACAATTAATTTAGAGTTGACTTAAAACATATGAGAAAATAGGCATATTTTTTTCAATAAACTGTCAGTCCTTGGACACTCCAGTGATTCAATTATTTTTTTTTATTCACTTCTCAACCCAATCACACACTTTCTCAACTCCCAGTCCCACCTTTAAGAATCTCTTCCTCATTACCCACCTTCTTCTCAGAAAAGGGAAGTGCCTCCAGTCAAGTACCACCCTAGACATCCAGTTGCAATAGGCCAAAGAGCATCCCTTCCCACTGAGGCCCAACCAGGAGGTCCAGCCTGGTTCTACTGGCCAGCAACAAAGTCAGAGAAAGCCTTTGCTCCAATTATCAGGAGAACTATATGAATACCAAGCCTGACATCTGCTACACTAGTTCAGGGGACCTAGGTATAGACCCAGCATGCTCCCTGGTTGGTGGTTCAGTAGCTGTGAGCCCCTACGGGCCTAGGTTGGTTGACTCTAGGTCTCCTCGCTGTGTCCTCCATCACCCCAGCTTGTCCAATTCTGTGCCCTACTCTTCCAAGATAAGTCCTTAACACCACCTGATGTTTGGCTGTGAGTCTCTGCATCAGTTTCAACTCAATGCTGGATGAAGCATCTTAAGAGACAGTCACTTTAGGCTCCTGTCTAGAACTGATCACAGCATACCTTCCTCGCCCGAGGCAGCTGAATTTGTGAATGACCAAATCATTCTGTAAAATGTTGAGCACACCGAGGTATTTTATATTATTTGTAGCTATTGTGAAGGGTGTTGTTTCCTTAATTTCTTTCTCTGCCTGTTTATCCTTTGTGTAGAGGAAGGCCTCTGATTTGCTTGAGTTAATTTTATATCCGGCTACTTTGCTGAAGTTGTTTATCAAGTTTAGGAGCTCTCTGGTGGAATTTTTGGGGTCACTTAAGTATACTATCATATCGTCAGCAAATAGTGATAATTTGACTTCTTCCTTTCCAATTTGTATCCCTTTGATCTCCTTTTGTTGCCTAATTGCTCTGGCTAGAACTTCAAGTACAATATTGAATAGGTAGGGAGAGAGTGGGCAGCCTTGTCTAGTCCCTGATTTTAGTGGGACAACAATTACTAACTAGTACCCTCAGAGCTCCCAGGGACCCAACCACCAATCAAGGACTATACAGGGTGGGATTGAGTGTACTGGCAGCAGGTATGTGGTGGAGGATTGCAAATTCGATCATCGATAGGAGTGAGGGACCTCGGCCTTGTGAGAGTTTTGTGCCCCAGTGTGGGGGAATGCCAGGGCCAATGGGTGGGAGAGGGTGGGGGGACAGGAATTGGGAGGGGGGAGGCAGAAGGGGTTTGTTCTTGTGTTTGTTTGTTTGTTCGTTTGTTTGTGTTGGAGGGGAAAATGGGAGAGGGAAAGTGTACATGTGAATGAAGAAAATACCTAATTAAAAAAAAAAAATGTTGAGCACAGGCCAATATATGGCTACAGTATTTCATGTATGAATTTAGCCATATTTGAACTCAAAATGTGGAAAAACATTTCATCAGTACTGACTGTGCACAGAATTTCATCTGATAAGCCTTCCTGAAACAATGTTACTTTTGGCACAGTTTTTATTTTGTATTAGATATTATAAGTACTCCAGATATATCTAAAATATATAGGAGTATGTAAATATGTTACTTTCCAACACTTTGGCATTCTTTTATTAAAAATTGAATCGTACATGGTTAAATTCACACATTATATACTGTAGCCACATATCCATCTGTGCTCAGCATTTTACAGAACAATTTGGTCATTCACAAAAT
The DNA here is from genome assembly GCA_019843815.1 of Montemys delectorum. NCBI lineage: Eukaryota > Metazoa > Chordata > Mammalia > Rodentia > Muridae > Montemys > Montemys delectorum. The sequence continues at coordinate 29,862 of JADRCD010214736.1, read as the reverse complement.
GGCGCTGTTTCAGAGAGGGAGGTACTCTGTGATCAGTGAGTCCTCAGAGGATGTGGAAGGGCATTTGTATTTATCAAAAGTCTCAATGAGCTTTGAGCTTTGGCTTTGACTTTGTACTGAGTATGTCTACATTCTTAGAACATTTTTGTTATCATTTAGCTTGCAGATGGAAAGTATTAACTCTTAGGTTTAAAAAATTAAATGCAAGGCTCAATCTAATCCTATCTCTTTTGTAAGTTTATTTAATAACTCCAATTAAATTATTAAATCATTTAACCTCTCTGTGTATTTTATCTTCCATGAGACAATTCCTTAAATAGATAAAATAATATGATTTAAAGTTTTAATATTAGTGAATGAAATGCATCATTTAATCAAGTATGGAGTTTATTATTAAATTCAATATAATTTAATTATGTCTTATATCTGCTCAAAATCTCATGAGGAAAACAGGAAATTATGGATCATATGCTTAGTTTTTCAACAAATAGGTATTTCCTGTAATTTCTATTATATGTTGGTAGAACATAATAGTACAATTTTTCTGTAAACATATTTTAATATTGTTGTTAAATTTAATTCTCAAAAAAGTATGCTAGTGATATAAACTTTGAAAAAGGCCAATAATGTCAAATATTCATCTATTTTTCTCAGAAATCAAGTGCATAAGAAAAATAAATTCTAAATGTAGATTGTGGCCTTGATAAAAGTAAAAAAATTAACTGTCAAGCACAGAATGCATTCACAGAGTGAGAGAAGATGGGAAGTAGCTTATGTGGGAATGAAGCAAAAGCCTAGAAAGGATTTAAACATAAACATATCAGCAAGAAGTAGAAAATTATATGTCTCCAAAGTTAAGTATACAACTTGAAGAACTAGATGATGCCCTCTATTTATCACAGCTAGAGAAGTGTAACTTAGGGATAGCAGATTCTCTAGATTTCCTGCTTCTGTGAAGCAAAGTGATAGTCTTGGAAAAAAAAAAATCACATAGAATTGACAGCAATTGCAGGAAGCAGCCATCTAAAACACTAGATGAAAGGATTCTGCTATGCTTCTACCAACACTACCCCGACTCACCAGAGGAAAGACCAGGAAGAAATTGCAATCTAAGTGTTAAGATGTCACAGAAATTCATGAGATAATGGAACCATGCAATACCTTCAAAGAACCATTTGAATTAAATAAAAACATGCTCTTGCTATGGTCTCTGTGGAAAAAAATAAAATTATATAAAATAACACAGTAATAGGAAATTAAAGCACAAGATTTATATCAATTATATTCGATTTAGGCACTTAAATGAAAAAAAAAAAACTTACTCTAAGTCCAGAAAATAAAGGAGAAGAGAAGATTCTTCATGAGACAATATAGCATGCTTACATCCAAGCTTATTAGTAAGTTAGTTACCCTGACACATCTCAGAACTCTGTGCCTCACTTTTAAAAACTAAAATGACATTGATTTTAATTGTGTCTTCATCCTAGTGTAATAGTTTATCTTAAGAGCAGACATTTTAATTTTTTTGTTGATGTATTTAATGTTGAAGCCTAAAAGCATGCCTAGTACAAAATATGTGATCAATAAACATTTGTATTTATTCATATGGCATATGAAATGACAGCTTTAAAAGGGAATAAAAATCTGCCTGTATTTTTCCAATAGCCTAATAAAGGATTAAATTTAAAAAGATCATGATGGTGCAGCACTGAACTAAATAATAATAACAGTTGTTTTCATTATTAAAAATGTCAATTTCCTTTGCGTTCCTGAGAATATGTTAGAATTACTCACAAAGTAACATAATTGATCAATCTAAACCAAAATAGGATGTTCACCTAAATGTTCATTAAATTCTAAGAGAATGATGAATAATTTTAAGATATCATAGCAAATAAACCAATATGAAAACTGATACATAGTTATTGGCAACAGGTTTTCAAATTAATTGATACAATAACGACACATAAAATCTGTTGAGAAGAAGCATTTGGATTGATAAGTAAGCCTCAAATGGCTATCGTCTTCTAGGAACAGATGCTACAGCAATAAAATCAGAAGTTGAATAAGCCACAAGTTTATGTCATATTCTACCACAGAGTTATCGAGAGAGAGTATTCATCCCAAAGAAGTGGAGACATCATGAATAGAGACCAGAGGGCATTACCAACTCTTTGATGCTAACTGTGATAGACAGTGGGATAATACATTCTTATAAGCAAGTTACCTATCTCAAACAATGGACTAAAAATATGAATGCTTAGTCTTGACAAAAGAGATGACACATTTACAGAAAATGAAAAGGGAGCTTTCTCCAGTGTCAACAGGAGTACAGCCACTTATAAGAGGCTGTTCAACACATTTTACATGTTCAAGAGAATTGTCATAAATGACAAGTGAATCATATTGGCCCTCTACTGACAGATTCAACAAGGCTGCAAAGTGCTGTTAGCAAGGACTGACACTGTTCCAGGCTTGCCTTATGTTGAAACAAAAGCACGCACAGATAAGATTGCCCAGTATGTCTTTTGAAAATGACATAATTTATAGCTCCCAATGTACACAAACAAGCAAGGAAATGTCCACAACATCCCTCATTCTGCTTCATTTTAAGCAGAATTCTCATTGAAAATAACACAACAACTGCTTAATAATGAAAATTGATTTGAAAATATTTTATGGATTTGTTCCATTTTTAAATACTTAATGGACTCAAGTTAAAGAGTAGTATCTTGCTAATAAAATTTCTAAAATTGAATTTTGTGATGAGAGAATTGCTAATAAATTGTAAGATTCACTTGACCAACATGATTCCAAAATTCACTGTACTCCTCCTGGTTTTGACTGTTTATGTGGACACTGGGAATGTGATGTAAATATTTAAGATACACTATAAATAACACAGTATTTTTTATTAGATATTTTCTTTACTTACATTTCAAATGATATCTCCTTTCCAGGTTTCTCCTTTGGTGGAAAAAAATCCCTGTTCCCTCCCCTCTCCCCCTGCTCACCAGTCCACCCTCTCCTGCTTCCTAGCCCTGACATTCCCCTACACTGGGGCATAGAACCTTCACAGGACCAAGGGCCTCTCCTCCCATTGATGACTGACTAGGCTATCTTCTGCTACATATGCAGCTAGAGCCATGAGTCTTTGATTGGTAGTTTAATCCCTGGGAGCTGTGGGGGTACTGGTTACTTCATATTGTTGTTCATCCTAAGAGGCTGCAAACCCTTGGGTCCTTTCTCTAGCTCCTTCACTGGGGACTCTGTGCTCAGTGGATGGATGTGAGCCTCTACTTCTGTATTAGTCAGACATTGGCAGAGCTTCTAGGAGACAGCTATATCAGGCTCCTGTCAGCCAGCACTTGTTGGAATCCACAATAGTGTCTCGGTTTGATGATTGAATATGTGAAGGATTCCCAGGTGAGGCAGTTTCTGGATTGTCCTTCTTTTAGTCTCTGCTCAATAGTTTGTCTCTGCAACTCTTTCCATGGGGTATTTTGTTCCCCTTCTAAGAAGGATCAAAGTATCCACACTTTGGTCTTCCTTCTTCTTGAGTTTCATGTGGTTTGTGGATTGTATTTTGGGTCTGAGGTTCTGGGCTAATATCCACTTATCAGAGAGTGCATACCATGTGTGTGCTTTTGTGATTGGGTTACCTCACTCACGATGATGTTCTCCAGATCCATCCATTTCCCTAAGAATTTCATAAATTCATTGTTTTTAATAGCTGAGTAGTACTCCATTGTTTAAATGTACCACATTTTCTGTATCCATTCCTCTGTTGAGGAACATCTGGGTTGTTTCCAATTTCTGGCTATTATAAATAAGGCTACTATGAACATAGTGGAGCATGTGTCCTTATTACTGTTGGAAAATCTCTGGGTATATGCCCACGAATGGTATAACTGGGTCCTCTGGTAGTACTATCTCCAGTTTCTTAAGGAACTGCCAAACTGATTTCCAGAGTGGTTGTACCAGCTTGCAATCCCACCAGCAATGAAGGAGTGTTCCTCTTTCTCCACAACTCACCAGCATCTGCTGTCACCTGAGTTTTTGATATTAGCTATTCTGACTGGTGTGAGGTGGAATCTCAGGGTTGTTTTGCTTTTTATTTCCCTGATGACTAAGGATGTTGAACATTTCTTTAGGTGCTTCTCAGCCATTCTGTATTCCTTAATTGAGAATTCTTTGTTTAGCTCTCTATCCCATTTTTTATTAGGGTTATTTGGTTCTCTAGAGTCTAACTTCTTGAGTTCTTTGTATATATTGGATATTAGCCCTCTATCAGATGTAGGATTGGTAAAGATCTTTTCCAAATCTGTTGGTTGTCATTTTGTCCTATTGACTGTCCTGTGCTATACAGGAGCTTTGTAATTTTATGAGGTCCCATTTGTCAATTCTTGATCTTAGAGCATAAGCTATTGGTGTTCTTTCAAGAAATTTTCCCCTGTGCCCATATGCTCGAGGCTCTTCCCCACTTTCTTTTCTATTAGTTTCAGTGTATCTGGTTTTATGTGGAGGCCCTTGATCCACTTGGACTTCAGCTTTGTACAAGGAGATAGGAATGGATCGATTTGCATTCTTCTACATGCTAACTGGCAGTTAAGCAAGCACCATTTGTTGAAAATGCTCTTTTTTCCACTGGATGGTTTAGCTACTTTGTTAAAGATCAAGTGGTCATAGGTTTGTGGGTTCATTTCTGGGTTTTCAGTTCTATTCTATTGATCTACCTGCTTATCACTGTACCAATACCATCCAGTTTTTTTTTTAATCACAATTGCTCAGTAGTACAGCTTAAGTTCAGGGATGGGGATTCCACCAGAATAGTTTTAGCTATCCTAGGTTTTTTCTTATTCCAGATGAATTTGCAAATTACCCTTTTTCATGTCTGTGAAGAATTGAGTTGGAATTTTGATGGAGATTGCAATGAATCTGTAGATTGCTTTCATCAAGATGGTCATTTTAACACAATATTTTATAATAAATATTCATCATTAAAAGGTATTTTAAATTATTGTCATACTAATAAAGGAAAATAATGAGTTTACTTCATTCCCAAGGACAAGAAATTATCTGGTAGATCTTTAAATATGAGCTCAAACATTGGCCCAATGGGAGGGCAGAGAAGTACAGCTTTGCAGAGATTACAAAATCTATGACATACCTGTTTTGTTGTTTGGTGTGTCTGAGGTAGAGTCTCAGTGTATTGCCCAGCTTGTAGGAACTCTCAAGTGTGGACAAGCTATCCTTGAACTGCTTCAGTCTTCCTTATTCTGTCTCTTATAACAAGTATATGGTTTCCCTCCAGATTAAGTACAATCTTCAACCACATGACTTGAACAATGGGAAATTAATGGAAATGAACAAAATAGGCATTTATATGAGGGTGATATTTCAAAAATTAGAACAAAAACAAAAAACAAAACAGCACACTATTTCTGAGAATAGCCCAGAGAGAGAATGCTCCTTTAGGCTACCACTCAAGTCTGCTGCTAACTAATTACCAAGATAGACAACAAGTAAGATAAAACAAAATACAATGTGAGCAACATGAAATCTCTTTTATTCAGAGAAGATACATTAGAGAGATGGTTCTGAAGCATTGATTTAATTGAGAATCTGTATTTACTGACACAGAAGTTCCTTGCCCCTAGTTGATTTTTGATCAATCAATAAAGTGGCCAGTAGCCAATGGATAAGCGGGACATGAAGAGATGAGTGGTAGGAAGCAGGGAGAACTGAGGGAGAAGAAGGAGACACAGTAGTGGGACAATAAATCCAACCAGCCATGTGAGTTTTCAAGTGGCCTCTGGCCACTTCCCTGATCAGGACTTGGGTAGCAAGAGAAGATTTAGGAGTACCCAGTCATTCTGTGTGTGTGTGTGTGTGTGTGTGTGTGTGTGTGTGTTCCTGGGTGGGTGTGCTCCAGTGACAGAACAGGAACATAAAGCAGTGCAGAGAAAACTACATGCTACAGATAACTTACTAGTTTGGAGCATTGCAAAATAAAATCTATATCAAACAATTGAGAAAATGAATGGCAAATTGAGTTCAATAATTCCACCCAATTGTAAAAGCTATAATTATCATTTAGCTATATTTTTCTGTTTTAAAAAGTATATTTTATTAATTTTTTGAGAATTTCATTCATTCATACAATATATTTGATCATATTCACCACAAATGTCTACTCGTAATTCTTCTTATTCTATTCTTATTTCTCCAATCTCCACACTTAGTGCCTCCCACAAGCCATACAATATGCGTATACATACAGACACACACAGACACCCACACCCACCCACCCCCCCCACACACACATACACACACATATATATCCTTGCTTGTATAAATATTATCTAGGTTCCTCAAAGATAAAATTATTAATTCCTTTTATGGAGAAATTTTCAGGTAAAGTCAACAGTGACAGTAAAGATGAAACATCAACAAATAAAGGCATTTATAATGTAATTTACAACTGCCATGCACAGCTACCCTGAGCTGTGTACAGAAAAATCAATAGATTTATCCCCCTTTTGAAGTATGATGCAATTGTTTTCCTGGAAGTAGAAAGTAGAAACCAGCTGGAGGACATAGGTCACTGGAGGCATTTCCATAATACACTTTGTCCCAGGTCCCTTGTTCTGCTTCCTAGTATTCATCAAATGAGCATCCTCCTCTCCTACATGCTCACGTCATCATTATGTTTGTCTCCATTCCACTGGAGTAATGGACTCAGGTATCCTTAGTCTGAAACATTTGAGGCCCTAAATCAATCTGAATCATTCTTCAAGTTTTTTTTTCTCAGATACTTGTTATAAGTGATGGAAATCCAAAATTTCCTACTATCCAGGAGAATACATGTAGCTTCCAATAGAAAATTGCAAATAAGACTAAGAACAAGAAAGAAAAACCATCTGAAGAAGCAAATGAATTATCTGATCTAGAAGTTGGATTATGGTGGTGCATATCTGGGAAAACAATAATATGATTACTTATGTCAGAACTTTATTGGAGAGCAAAATCTCCCTATTACTCTTTAATACCACAGGAATGAAAAATAAGAGTTTTTAAAAGGTGAGGTTATTGCTCTTATGGGAAAGAGAAACAGTTGCCTAATGAACTGTGTTAATAATATGAGAATGTTAATTATTGGAAACACAGGAAACACATTACCATACTTACTAATAATGGCTAAAATTTCCCCCTATTTAATTGCAATATGTGGTTTACCACAACAATCATTCTGACTTGGAAAAACAGAATATCATATTGTAATTTTAACTCTAGAGATAATCTCTTTACCATGGCATTAAAAGAATTCACCTGTCAGTAAAATTCTTATTGGCAAATGGTAGGATTAGAAGGTGGGACATCTGGCAGAGAAAGAGGAATTCTGAGTTCCAGTCAGTCACAGGGAGATTCACCTGGACACAGAGGAAGTCAAACACATAAACTTAAGGAGAGGTTAATAACCATGTGGCATGACTTAGACTAGCAAAAAACAGGATAACTCAGTTATGAGCTCATAGAAATGAGCCAAAGCTATTGGCGTAGGCATTTATTCATATTTAATAAGTCTCAGAGTCATTATGTGTGGAGCAAAGGGTCTGAGTAGAAGAGCTTGCATTATGCACATCATGTCAAACATCTCTTTCCATAAGTATATGGATTAGTAAACTAAATTTAAAGCAGAAATGTGTAGATGAAGATAGTAGACTACATATCAGGGAAGACTAATTTACAGTATAGAAAGTTAAAAATAAGAAGAAAGAACTAGGGAATAAGAAGAATGAACTCTGGTTCATGTTCAGGAATTGTTGCAGGAGGGGAAAATAAATAAGTACAGAGCAAGACTGATTCCAAATATACTACAGAAAAATGAAGATTTGTGTCTGAAGAGTAAAGCAGGGAGACTGGAAGGAAAATACTATGGAAAATTAAGTAAATTAAGCAAGTGCCATGGGATATAACTAAACTAATTACATAAGATTTTGATAAAGACATGGTTATTAAACACCAGACAGACACAAATATTTTGATCAGTTACTGAAAGTGATTAGATATTGAGGGTGGGGTATTTTCACTAAACTTATCAGTTATAACTATATAACATAGCCCCAGCAAATATGGACATCAAGATAGAGCTTGAAGTTTGAAGATCTCTGACAAGGTTCTGTTCTATGGGACAGTTCCTATTCAAAATTTCAGACCATAAAAACTAATCTTAAAATTTCATTGCGCATTAATGCTGTGCATCAGTTCATGACAAACATGGTCATTGTAGATTTTTGTTTGTGTTCAATGCCAATGAGTCTGATTTTTACAACCCACCTGTTCACTTTTTGGGAGGATTATAATGTAAAATTTCCATTTTTTTGTGTAGAGAAATAGGTGCAATAATGATCAAAGTTTTAAATCCTGAGTCTCCATCTTGGGGGCTTATTATTATGTTTAAACTTAACACTTCATGTACTAACATTTGGAAAACCACATACTTTAAAATAAAGCCAAGTATGCATACAAAAAAAAACCCTAATCTGGCTGTCAGCAGCCTGATATATCTGTCTCCTAAGGGGCTCTGTCAGTGCCTGACAGATACAGACGTGGATGCTCACAACCATCCATTGGACTGAGTACAGGGTCCCCAATGAAGGAGTTAGAGAAAGGACTCAAGGAGCTGAAGGGGTTTGCAGTCCCTTAGGAGGAACAACAATATGAACTAACCAGTACCCTCAGAGCTCCCAGGGACTAAACCACCAACCAAAGACTCATGGCTTCAGCTGCATATGTAGCAGAGGATGGCCTAGTTGGTCATCAATTAGAGGAGAGGCTTTGGTCCTGGGAAGGCTCTATGCCCAAGTGTAGGGGAATGCCGGGGTCAGGAAGCAGGAGAAGATGGGATGGTGAGCAGGCAAATGGGAGTGGGAATAGGGGGGTTTTCAGAGGGGATTCCAGGAAAGGGGAGAACATTTGAAATGTAAATAAAGACAATATTTAATTTAAAAAAAAGAACTAATTTGTACCTCAAAGATCTTGCTTGGACGTCAGGAAAATTATTTATCATTTTTTATTAAAAAAACATATAAAGTTGGGCAGTGGTGGCA
>JADRCD010214736.1:0-20649 GCA_019843815.1 Montemys delectorum | reverse complement strand
AAAAAAAAAAAAAAAAAAAAAAAAAAAAAAGAAAAGAAAAAAAAAACCATAAAAATGTTGTTACCATGTTTAGTGGAAGAAAATTACTTATTGAATCCCTGATCCTTCTTGGGTAGTTCAAATTCTTATGCTGAATGGAATATTTTTGATTAGCGTTTTGTAAAACATACTTGAAAAGATTCCTCAAAGGGCAGAACTACAAAGTTTAGAAAGCAGCACAAAGCCATGTGTTCTTATTTAAAGCAATGTAAAAAAAAAAAAAAATCACATGATCACAATAACTGCCTGCTTTTCATGATTTGTATCTTTTTCAGTGTGGTTAAATTATATTTTTAAAAGCTCAATTTGTCACCGTGTTTTGTTTTTAATTATTTAAGAAAAGAGTAGAGTGTAAAAAACACACCATTTTTATCTACAAGTTGATGGAAAAATATTTTTTAGTATTTGCCCTTCTACATTTTCTCAGCAGAAAACATCTACTTTCGAAATACTTAGAAGATTTCAATGGCTCTACATACTTTGAGAGGAGAGAAAGTACTAGTTTATCAAATCGTATTGATTCCTTTAAACCAAGTGCACAATGATTCTTGACTTCCTTGACATTGTGTCATATATCCATACATTACATACCACCTTTATGCCAAGAGATGATCTCTCTGTCTTGTCTCCTATACAAAGAGCTTTCCAGACACTTTCTTCTAAGGAGAAGTTCCTTCTCATTTGAGACTCTGCACCTCTGCTTACCCGAGCTTACAGAGGCTAACACACTTCTTACTGCAGCTCAACAAGCAAACCCAAAGTGCCTCAGAGGTTCTGGGGACTGTTTATTATGTTATAGCTTTAAGCTTCCTGTAAATGACACTATGGACCTCTACTTATGAATATTGTTGACTTAATGTGGATTATTTTTAATTTTGGCATTTGTGAAATTATGTAAGACATATTCAAAGCAGGCACTGTAAAATTCAGTAACAAGTGCAGTAGACACAGGCCTCGGGGATTTAACTCTGTGAATGATCTTCATTATTTCTTCTGATATTCCAGAGTGGGCTCAACCTCCCTTCTCTCCTTTTTTTTTTTTTTTTCCACACAAATTAAAACTTGATTAAATCTCAGATCTGTCCCAGTCTGGACCAGTTGAATCATGTTCTAACACATTATAGATATAAACCTAGTCCTTTCCCCACAATCAAATTTGGATAACAATCTAGAGAGCAAAGCTCTAAATCACTAAGTTTCTTTTTCCCTCTCAACTACCTCTGTATCACCAAAGACATTCAACAAAAACTTTTCATTTCAATTTTAATTTTATATGCATTTCACACCTTAGGATGTGAACTTTTCTCAGATATTTAATGTTGATATTTGAATAGATAGAGCTTGTCTTGAAAATACTTGCGTTCTCTCTGTATTAAAGTACCTGACTTTCTTTGTTTGTGTGTTTGTGTGTGTGTGTGTGTTTAATTTTTTATTGGATATTTTATTTATTTACATTTCAAATGTTATCCTCTTTCCTGGTTTCCCTTCTGGAAATGCCCTATCCCCTCCCCCCTCCCCCAGCTTCTATGAGGGTGCCTCTCCTACCTATCCACCCACTCCTACCTCCTTGCCCAGGCATTGCCCTACCCTGGGGCATCGAGCCTTCCCAGGATCAAGGGCCTCTCCTTTAATGTCCAACAAGACCATCCTCTGCTACATATGCAGCTGGAGCCATGGGTCGCTCCATGTGTATTCTTTGGTTAGTGGTTTAGTCCGTGAGAGCTCTGGTTGGTTGATATTGTTATTCTTCCTATGGGGTTGCAAAACACTTCAGCTCCTTTAGTCCTATCTCTAACTCCTCCACTGGGGACCCCATGCTCAGTCCAGTGGTTAGCTGGGAACATCTGCTTCTGTATTTATCAGGCTCTGTCAGACCCTCTCAGGATAGAGCTATACCTGAGAGTACCTAACTTCCTATCCCTTACTTTACAACAAGATCTCTGTAGTTAGCTATCCACTATTTCAATACAAATTTAGGATGTTTACCACTAGATATTTGGTGAATTCATCATTGAATAATATATATTTTTACCAAATTGTCTTGGTTCTTAACTATATTACCAAAATAATAAATTACCTTGTCAAAATGTAAGATAAGGAAAGAAAGAATGTTCTGTAATTTATATTCTACTGTTCCAAAAGACAAAGCCTTCATAACTTAAATTTCCATTGTGCTATAGTATACATGCCATAAAATTCACTCTTTCTAAGTAACAAACAGTAGTTTTCTTATACTTACAAAGGTTTGAAATAGCAGTGTAGCAAATCTAACAAAGCTTTGTGTAATCCAAAGTCATAAAGACTTACACATATTTTATAAGATATATGTTGATTCATATCTTCAGTTGAAACCACTAACTTGTGATTTTGTTTGGATGTACTGGTTACTCCCAAATATCGTAACCCAAGGTGGGGTGAAACAGGAAGCACACAGATCATGAGACCCTTCCTTCGTGGGTGGATTAATGCATTAATGCTGCTATAAAACAGGCCTCCTTCAGGTTGGTGTTGCTTCCTCCAGACTGCAGTCCAAAGAACAGAGGCCCTTCGATCTGGAGAATAGAGACCTTGTTGTCTGTTGGCAGATCTGTCTATGGATCAGAATATCTCAATACCATTTTCACTGAAAATTCAAGTATTTTATTTTTAACTTTTTTTTTTTTTTTTTTTTTTTTTTTTTTTTTTTTTTTTTTTTTTTTGAGATAGGGTTTCTCTGTGTAGCCCTGGCTGTCCTGGAACTCACTCTGTAGACCAGGATGGCCTTGAACTCAGAAATCTGCCTACCTCTGCCTCCCAAGTGCTGGGATTAAAGGCGTGTGCCACCACCGCCCGGCTATTTTTAACTTTTTAAGTATTTATTTTATTTTATATGTGTCATTATTTTATCTGTATGTTTGTATGTTTGTCATACGTGTTACTGGTACCTTTAAAGTTCAGAAGAGCGTATGTGAGCCAGTGGAACTACAGTTATGGATAGCTATAAGGTACCCTCTGGATGCTGGGAATAAAGTCCAAGTCTTCTGCAGGAATAACAACTGCTCTTACCCACCAACCCTGAAAGGTGGACATTTTAAAGGAAACTATATTGCAGACAGAAACTATCTAATCAGTAATCACACATCCAAAGATTAATTTGGGTAGTTTCTTGTTATAATTGCTACTGAACCAATTTTATTGAGTCTACATGTTTTTCAAAAATGATTGCAATTGGGTGGAACATGATAGCACAGGTCAAGTAATGTATTCCTTTTCAAAGTAAGGCTTTGGAAGAACCCTACCTGCATCCCTTTCCCTAACTCTAGAAAGAAGGGACTTTTATTTTTCAAGTATGCTGTAGTGCTGAAACACAGCAATTGGACTGAAAACAACAACAGCAACAACAACAGAATTGTGTCACTGATTTTGCCAAATCTAGGAAGATTCCTTGAAGAAATACTGTCCAAGGTACCTTAAGGTTACAAATAACTTGCAGGGTTTTCTGTACATGAATTGCGACCACTTTGATCAAGTTTGTTGTTATTTTGTGAAGGAAGGAGCTTACAGAGGTCCTCACTTTGTCCTGGTCACAGATATTGTCACCTCTGACATTTTACATTTTATTCACTGCAAGGGTAGTGACATTTGATGTGAAATATTCATGTCTCCTAAAAGTCTGTGAAATATCAAGTACAAACAACTACAAATTAATGTTTTGGGTAGTTTTATTGAGCAAAAATTTAATACTGTAAAGATTTATATTAGAATTGCCATCTGAGAAGCTGTTTCTGTTTGGGACAGAATTTGAATGATACACTCAATGACTCTCAGTGATACACTTCATGAAATGTTTACTTAGTAATAGAAATTTCACCTAAGCCAGGCACTGAATTTGTAAAATGAGGTGAAGTAGAGTTGCATGATTTCCATAAGGGGCTCAGTATCAGTTAAGAATAATTTTATCTGACATTTTCTCTGTCAAGTTATTATCTCTGCCAGATGAAATGAAATATTTTAACATCCATATGGCTGTCTGACTATTTTCAAGGTTTGGGTTATTATACGATGAGTAAATTATCTTGTGTTAAAGCCAATGACATAAAACATAAAAATTGAATGCAGAATCAAGGGATATTTGTCCAAAAAAGCATATTGCAATACACACTATTGAATGTGAAAAATTACGGTTCTATATTTTAATTTCCTTCTCAAAATATAGGCATTTTATATATGATGCAGAAAGCTTATAGATGCAAGAAAATGTGTAAGTAATTTATTTTATGTAATCACTGATTCCTGGCTTATTTAATTAGAAAAAAGTAGGAAATCAAGAAATAGCATACACAGAGAGGTTTGTAAGCTAAATATTGAAAAATTAATAGAAACACATCATCTAATATAATTCAAGTCTTCCAGATATAGAAAACATAATTCCCTATTACTATTATCATTTCTTATTATTGTTGCCCAGAACATACATCTCTTATTTTTTAGAATTCTAGTTTGTGTTGAAGTCACTTACAAAATTTCCATGTTCTTTTACAGGAATTTGAAAAAGCATACATCTCCATAATTGGACCTAATTGGTCTAAAGGTAATGAAATGGAAATGTGGCCAAACTCTGACCAATGAGGTATAAAAATAAAGCTTAATGAGGGGATTCTGAAAAGTGACTGGTGTCACTAATAAAATACTGAAAGAAGAAAATAGTCACATTTATTCTCTTAAAAATTGTCATATCTGTGGGAGAGGGTGGGGTAGCAGGCATGAGGAGGGGGGAGGCAACAGGGGTTTGTTCTTGTTTTTGTTTGTTTGTTTGTTTGTTTTTGTTTTTTGGAGGGGAAACTGGGAAAGGAGAAATTTACATGTAAATAAAGAAAATATCTAATAAAAAATTTTAAAAAAATTGTCATATCTGAATCTAATTCTTGGACATCAAGTACTATACAAACACAAAGCCAATTTAAAATAGCCAAACAGAGAGTGTAAAATGCCGATCCTTCGCAATAACTGTGAAAACTAAGTCAACCAATCTTGAAGAATTTTTATTGGTGTATTATTTTTGTATATATTCTTAATATTTGTTTCTTTTTTATTCTTTTCATTAATATGTATACAAATTTATAGAGTTCAGCATATTTCCATACAACCATACAGTGCATGCTGGTCAAATCCAATCACCTTTCCCAAATGAACCCCACAACATTGTGTTGTTTGGAGGTCAACTTTTTCCAGTTTCTACAGGGAAGGGAGAATGAAGTACTTCTCTTTCATACTAATATACACTCTAGAGCTGAAAGGGGAAGAGAACACATGCCCTGATTTCTTACCCAGAAAATCAAAATTAGTTTTTCCAAGGAAATTGGAATTAATTAATTTTTTACTGGGGAAGTAAAATTAATTTTCTTCACTGGAGAAGTAAACTACTCTCTTTTTTTATTGAATTTTGTCTTCTAATATTATTTGTGTTGAAATTTCTTTCTCACATTCCCCTCAGAGATTGAGAAAGTAAATTACTTAACTGACAAACTTCATGGTAGTTCAATTCTTATTTTTTTTTTTTTAGATATTTTCTTTATTTACATGTAAATTTCTCCTTTCCCAGGTTCCCCTTCAAAAAACAAACAAACAAACAAACAAACAAACAAAAACAACAAGAACAAACCCCTGTTGCATCCCCCATCCCCATGCCTGCCACCCCACCCTCTCCCACTTATTGGCCCTGGCATTTCCCTACACTGGGGCACAAAACCTTCACAAGGCCGAGGTCCTTTCCTCCTATAGATGATCGAATTTGCGATCCTCTACTATACACATGCTTCCAGAACATTCAGTTCCACCATGTATAGTCCTTGGTTGGTGGTTGGGTCCCTGGGTGCTCTGAGGGTACTAGTTAGTTCATATTGTTGTTCGTCCTAAGAGGCTACAAACCCTTCAGCTCCATAGAACCTTTCTCTAACTCCTTCATTGGGGACCATGTACTCAGTTCAATGAATGGCTGTGAGTCTCTACATCTGTATTAGTCAGGTATTGTCAGAGCCTCTCAGGAGATAGCTATATGCTTGTCCTTCCTTCAGTCTCTGTTCCTCTTAAGGGTAAGATGCACACCTCAAAGGAGATCCAACACAAGAGGAACTCAATATAGAAGTGCATTATCTCATAATATAATGCCAGGGCTGTTTTGTTCTTTATTAATTTTTATCTTATTTTAATTTTCAAATTTGATTTTATTTATTTCCTCTCTGTTTATCCTACAGTTCCTTTGGGTATATATCACAGTTTCTAATTTAGTGTTGTTATGGGAATCCCAATGTGTGAAAAAGTCAGTCTATATCTGTTTCTTGTGCCTTTGCTTGGACTATTTTCTTTCTGTTTGTTTATCTTGTCCTAGTCTCCTGTTGAGTTATTCGTTTTTACCTATTTCTTTTATTATTATCCTTTAAAATGCTGGGGTTTTTTTTTTAATAAGAGAAGGGGTGAGTGGGGCTGGGAGAGGAGTAGGGAGGAGCTGGAGGAAGCAGAAAGAAGGGAACCTGTAATTGGGATAAAGTATATGAGAAAAAATATTAAAAAATAAGAAGAAAGAGACTACTTAATATTAGGAAGAACTCAGGAGACAAGTCAGTAGAATATTTTGTGTAAAAGAAGAAAAATCAAAACTCAAACAAGAATGATGAATAAAATCAGAGGAAATGACTAGAGTTTAGAGATGGCTGAAGAAGTGCTAAGACCTGAAGACCTGATGTAAGAGAAAGACAAACAGTGCTTATCTTAATGCAGGAGTTAAAATTCATAAATTTCAAACATTGTAGTTAGAAGAGCAGTAAGATCATCAACATTGTCAACATCATCATCATCAACATCATCACTATCTTATTCAGTGGTCTAACTACACACGTCCTATTTTGTACCTCTTTCTGACTTGGAGTGCAGATGCTTGGTTTGAATAATCACAGGGCCTTCCTTGCCCCTCACCAGCCTCCAGTTCTTCATGTGAGCTGCAGCACTTTCAAGGTCTTCATCACCATTCTTCGCAGTTTCTGTATTTCCCTCCCATTCATTTACCTGTGTATAATATGTATTGTAATTTCTTCACCTCTACGTAACTAACAATTACTGTGGATTCATTATTTAAAAGTTTAAAACTCTCTACAAATGTATTTTGTAAGTGCTTTTACTTGAATTTGTTTTTTTTCCCCTCTGCTTTTCAATGCTACATTTCATCTTACCCAAAAGCCAAGACTATACTTTCGAGACTAATATTATTGGTTTTGGAATTATTTGAACCACCACTTCTTCAATTTTTTTCTGGCTTTGCATACCCATATACCCTGGTATTTAATTGTACACCTGTCACAGCATTTACCTGTATTCTGTAGCATGTCTACATTCCTACATTCCTGCCACTTTTTATTTTACTTCAAATACAACTTATGAATTTGCTTACTCAGGACATTTACTGATAAAGTAATTCTTCATGTACAGTGTTCTCATTTAACTATGTTTATCATTTTATTCTTTCTAATATATTCTCCAGTATTTGGAAAGCTACATCTCACAGAAGTGTCTCATACTTGCTCTTGCCTTTCTTTCAGCAGTAGAATACTTTTAATCTACTCCATGCTAAATTCATGATGCGATTAAGATCACTCAGTCTTAAGTGAAATCTGTGTGCTTGAGACTTAGTTGTGATGCTTCCTAAGTATCCACACTCTGTACCTTCCAGAGCAGGCAAATAACATTTTCATGTCATTTCTTGTGAAATCCTGTTTCTGCTTACTCCATCCACCAGCAAGGATGTTAGATAACAGTCAGGTTCCAGAACTTAGCATCTTTCACGCCAATCAGGGGATGAAGGTGGGTTCGGAGGAATCAACAAATGCTCTTTCTATCCTTTCTTAATGATAAGTGTAACTAACTTTACCTACTAGGAGTAGGAAGCCAAGTCTCTACCTTACCCCAAAGAAATGGAAATGTTGGTATACTTCCCTAGATGTGGGCTGTCAAGTAAGTTGACTGACTTACTCTAACACCTTGAAAGTTTGTCTGTATGACAGAGTCATTCAATAGGCTTATGCTTCCTATATGTCCTCCAACAGCAGCTAATTCATCCTCCATCACCTACACATTCACCTGGTGACCACATTGAAAAGCCAGCCCCCAATTCTAGTACAACTGCAGCCATTTTCGAGACTACATTGTAGCACTAGGTGCACTTACTAGCCATTAGGGAGTTAAATTAAAATGATATTAAAATTCTGTTTCCTTCAGTCAGAGGCAGTCACCATGAAAAAAAATAAATCCTGGCAGGAAAGTGGACAAAAGCCTACCCTGATAAGCTATGTGTGAGAATTTAAACTTATATGGCTATTATGGAAATTAGAATAAATAATTTTATACATACATACATGCATACATACATACATACATACACACACATACACAATTCCTAAGTTATAGAACCAACATTGGTGACTAACAGTAAAGGAATACCTAAAGAAATGTAATTCATCTGCACAGTGGAAAATTATAAACCATAAAGAATAAAGTTATACCACTTGCAGGGAAACAAGTACAGATTCAAATAACCATATCTAGAAAATTAAGCCAACTGGCAAAGAAGGCATGTTTTCCCACATTTGTGGTTCCTAGATTTTATGTAGACAAAGTTATGTTCTTACATATGGAATGACAGTAAACATCAAATTCTCTATGACAATGAAATAAAAAAGGCTGACTGGAATGATGGGGTCTATGACAGGGGAGATGAGGAAGGTTTTGTGGGAGAAGATGTTCAACACACTTTTGTTTCAGTGCCCTTCTGCAAATATCTACAATGAACTTACACAATTGAATTTTTAAATGAATATAGTTTTCAAAGGGATATGTAAACAATGCAACTTGATTTTGAGTGGCTTCTCTTACTAAAAGTCCATACAAACAACCCAAGTAACAAAATATGACTAGCAAAGGCTATCTGATTATTTATCTTGTAAGTATCTAAGTAATGTGTGAATCCATCAGTTGTGTTCACCTGATTTCAAAGCATAAGAGTTTAGGAGAATTCAAAGTTGAAGATAATGACATGGAATTGATTTAGACACAGATAAATAGATATGGATAGACACACAATTTCATAGAATTTTGAACATACATTTATATCTAGAAATGAATAATATATCTCTAAATAAATCTGCCCATTGTTATGATAAATGAGGCAAAACTTCAGTATAGCATGATTTCTCCAAAGCTATTTGATATTATAGAAAGGCTATAATCATCAGCTTTAATGTATATAAAGAATATCTTCTTGAATCACAAAATTATCAAAACCCGAGTTGAAATGTAGCCATCTCTAGTGATACCTGGTACTTCCCATCATTTCATCCTTCTATAAATATAAATTTATTTATGAAGAACTATAAATAAAATGTTGTAATGTTGCACAAAACACTAGAGTACTAAAGTTTACTACCAAGATTTTACAAAGTGCTATTTGATTTTTTGAAAATGATATATAATATGCTTAATGAGTATCTGTGGATACCCTAAAATTTTATTCTCTTTGAATTTAAAAACCTCCAGGACAAATTGTCCAGGAAATGACATGTATTCTCAAGCTGGAAAGCACTGTCTCCCAACAGTCTACTGACAAACATATGCAGATAGCAATACATGTGTTACAACTTCAGAATTTGACATATTACTTGTTAGCCTAATTTATGACATGTTTTGTTGGCTTTTACCACACATGTGGGATTGTGTAAGCCTTCAGAGTAGATTTTAAGTAATGAAATAATAATCTGAGAGACTTTATAGTATCTAATAGGAAAATAACCATTACACAGATAATCACACAATCACTTAATTTTCATAGCCCTAAGTAACAGCTAATACAAAGAAATGTTTAGAGCATGCTTTGTCCATGGAATTAGCAAGGCAAGGAGAGGAATGTCCAGACATTTCCTACTCCCTACAGTCTTTCGGGCTTACCTAGCATGAGGCTTCATGTGGTGACAACTATAACACTTTCAGTCCCCGGGGGATATTTCTGTTAACTTATTTGAATTTGGATATTTTCCTAATTGAGTAATTGTTTATGGATGAATAGGGAGAACTATGCTTCCTGGACCCAGGAGGCATTGTGTCATTAAAATAATCCTTTATAAAAGTGAAAAATGATTTATTATAATCTTGCAAACAAGCAGAAAAAAAACTACTGAACATCTGGCATCCTTCCAAGTTTTACTAAGAAGGTAGCAAAATTAATCAAGACTTGTAGTTAAGATTTGATTAAGTCACTGCTCAGTAGCGTAAAGATATAAAGAAACTATTTTCAATGGTGCTCTGCCAATATTGATTAAAAGTATAAAAGAAAATCAAGGGGGAAACAGTTATTTTGTTTGTTTTGTGTTTTCACAATGAATATATTTTACCATTTTAGACTTATATAATGTGTTCTATATTTAAAGGAAATGATAAGGATATATATGCATGTACATCTGTACATGCACGGACACTTCCACAGTGTTATCTTTATCTGCTCTAAGAGACAAACAACATGACTATTTTTTCTAAATTTAATGCAGCTAACTCTGGTATCTTAACAACAGGTCAGAGATCAAAAAGATTATTGACAGCTTATGGAGGCTTCTTAACAGCCTCTGTTTTGCTTCATATGCTAAGTATTAGTTACATTTCAGCTACTGTGATAAAACATTGTGACCAAAAGCAAGTTATGAAACAAAGGTCATCTGATTTATGGTATCAGAGGGAGAGGAGTCATTCATGGGATGGAGGCACTGCATTAGGCAGGTAGGTTGTCTGGGGCAGAAGGATCACATCCTCAGCTGCAATTACAGAACAGAGAGAAAACTGGAAATGGGACAAGGCTTTAGGGCTTTCAAGAGCTGCTTCTAGGGGCACCTCATAGAGGAATGCTGCACCTCCTGGGACCTGTTCCAACAAGAGTTCCACCCACTGGTAATCAAGTATCCTCCTCTAGTAGGACAGTAGACTCCTTATTGTCCACTTGATGAAGTCAGAGGCAAGCTCTGAGTCATTCTGCTACTCACTGTCATTCTATTTCTCTTTTACACTTTACTTCTGTTTCCAAATTCTAAAACAAAGATTAGGTAGCCTTCTACAGAACTGTAGCTTTTATCACTAAGACACAGCATCAACTCTGGATTGTCACAATGTTTGAGTAAATACCATATCTCTGAAACCATTGTAACAAGTTTCCAGAAACATCTTGAAGCATCCAAAAACTTTAGGCAAAAAATAATAAATCTCTATGTTACATTCATGGCAAATATTAGTATTCACGAATTTAAGTAGCTTAGTCATGGACATAGTACTAAACAGAAAAAAGAGCCATATTTTACCTCCAAGACTCTACACAAGTTCTCAGAAAGTAAAAACAGGCAATACTTTCATGGAAACTGATAAGTTTTTATTTGTGAAAAGAAATAAATACATGTACCTCTAACTTTCAAAAAGGTTTAGCACAAAATATTTTGTCTAAATTCTGTCACTAATCCTTGTTCAAACCATGCAAGGATTCAGACAAACTAGTCAGTCAAAGTGGTAGTACACGATGGGAAAAAAGGGTTTCTTTTTTCCCACTACACATCAGATAGAGGGCTATTATCTAAAATCTATAAAGAACTCAGCCCCCGCCCACACACACAGACATACACAAAACCAACTGGTGATCTAGAAAACATATAAACCAACAAACACTGAAGCACTAAACAGTATTCTCAAAAGAAGAAACATAAATGACTGAGAAGTTTACTTAAAGAAGTGTTCAATATCCTTAGTCATCAGAGAAACACAAATCAAAACTTTTTTTGAGATTTTTATCTTATACCTGCCAAAATAGCTATGATCAATAAAGCAAATGACATTTCATGCTGGCATGAGTTTGCTGTAAAAGGGAACACTTATCCAGTGCTGGTGGGAGTGTAAATTAGTACACCCACTTTAGAAATCAGTGTGGCGATTCCCCAGGAAGCTGAAAATAGATCTACCTTCTGATCCAACTATACCACTCTTGGAAATAAATTCAAAGGACACTATGTCTTACTACAGAGACACTTGCCCAACTATGTTCATTACTACTTGGTTTACAATAGCCAGAAATTGGAAATGAACTAGATGTTCAAAAATGGATGAATGAATAATGAAAAGGTGATATTTGGGATTTGTTCTAATGCTTTCTCTTATTTTGGCTACCAAAAAGCTGTGCTTCTAGATGTGAGGGTCCTTGCCCTAAGCTGGCTTCGATTGATAGCAAAGAATTGCCATATAGCCAATGGCTTGGAAGAAAGACAGAGGTGGGGCATTTAGATTGCATGGGCAAGGGCTGGGGGAGAGAGAGGAGAGATAGAGAATCACCCTGACTTGGAAGAAGAAGAATCAGTTGTAAGAGCTGCAAGAAAGAAAGCAACGAGCCATGTAATATAATCATTTGGGAAAATGGCCCTAGTGGCCATTCCCCCAATTGGATTTGGAGTAGGAGAGATGAAATGCTGATTTAGCAAATTGACATAGGAAAGTTGGAGGGGAGAATGTATGCTAGCCAAGGGGGGAGGATTAGAAATGTCCAGCCATTGAGCTAGTCAAGACATATCAAAATTAGCTGTGTATGAGTGCCTTTCATTCATGAATCCAGAGAGCTCTTAGGGTGGTGCACACATACAATCTGCTGGGAGCCAAAGTGGATTAACTAGTTTACCACTACAGTGGTATATTACCCAATACAATATCACCCAGCCATTAAAAAAAATGAAATAATGAACACACCCAGGATCAGAGGTGAGGAGGACATAGTATCTCTCCCAAAACCTTTAGTAACTGGAACCAGCGGGACTAGGCACACAGGAACTCCACCAGCCCAGTGGCTCAGGTTCCTTCTGGTCCCACAACACCCAGAGAAAGCTCCACTCCCAGGCACTCTTACAAGCCCAGGATCAGAAGTGAGGAGGACACAACATCTGTCCCAACACTGGGAGTAACTGGGACTAGCAGGACCCAGGCACACAGGAACTCTGCCAGTCTAGTGGCTCAGGTTACTTCTGGTCTGTCTGGACCAGCTGATGCTCTGAGCAGACCTTGTGCTCAAACTCTGCAGTCATTCCCAAAACACCCAGAGGACTCTCCACTCCCAGGTGCTCTAAAAAACCCAGGGTCACAGGATCCCAGAATCACAGGATCACAGAGACACCTTGACTCCGAGGAGTTTTCACACAATCAGGATCACAGGAAGGACAGGCTCCAGTCAGATTTAGCAAGGGCAGGTAGCAGTAGAGATAAGTAGATGATGCAGGGCAAGCATAACAATATAAGCAACACAAACCACGGTTACTTGGCATCATCAGAACCCAATACTCCCACCATTGCGAGTCCTGGACACACCATTACACCAGAAAAACAAGATTCAGATATAACATCACTTCTCATGATGATGATAGAGGACTTTAAGAAAGACATGACTAGTACCCTCAAAGAAATACAGGAGAAACAGATAAACAGCTAGAAGCCCTTCAAAGGGAAACACAAAAATCCCTTAAAGAATTACAGGAAAACACAATCAAACAGGTGAAGGAAATGAGCAAAACCATCCAGAATCTAAAAATTGAAATAGAAACAATAAAGAAATCAGAAAAGGAGACAACCCTGGTGTTAGAGAACCTAGGAAAGAAATCAGGAGTCATAGATGCAAGTATCACCAACAGAATACAAGAGATAGAAGAAAGAATCTCAGAGGTAGAAGACACTATAGAAAACATTGACACAACAGTCAAAGAAAATGCAAAAAGCAAAAAGCTCCTAACCCAAAGCATCCAGGAAATCCAGGACTCAATGAGAAGATGAAACATAAGGATAATAGGTATAGAAGAGAGTAAAGACTCCCAATGTAATGGGCCAGTAAATATCTTTAATAAAACTGTAGAAGAAAACTTCCCTAACCTAAAGAAAGAGACACCCATGAACATACAAGAAGCCAGTAGAACTCCAAATAGACTGGACCTGAAAAGAAATTCCTCCCATTACATAATAATAAAAACATCAAATGCACTAAACAAAGAAAGAATTTTAAAAGCAATAAGAGAAAAATGTCAAGTAACATATAAAGGCAGACCTATCAGAATTACACCAGACTTCTCACCAGAGACTATGAAAGCTAGAAGATCCTGGGCAGATGTCATACAGACCCTACAAGAACACAAATGCCAGCCCAGGCTACAGTATCCTGCAAAACTCTCAATTACCATAGATGGAGAAAACAAGATGTTCCATAACAAAACAAAATTTACATAATATCTTTCCACAAATCTAGCCCTACAAAGGATAATAGATGGAAAACACCAACATGAGGAGCAAAACTACACCCCAGAAGAAGCAAGAAAGTAATCTTTCAACAAATCCACATAAACCTAACTCCACCTATTACAACAAAAACAACAGGAAGTATCAATTACTTTTTCTTAATATCAATATGAAAATTAATATTACCAACATATCCTAATTGATTGAAATCCAAAAATATGAGGAATTAGAAATTTGTTGATTGTCATCCGATGGTCTCTCTAATTTGGTAATTGGAGAGGTAGGTCCAACATTGTACAGTCTATATACACTTTCAGCTTGTTTGTATGTGACAGTGTCTGGTTGTGTACAACATAGGGTCTTGAAATCTTGCTTCTCCTATCTCAGCCTCTCTATTAGTAGTATTGTTTATTTCATGTTTTTATACTATAGTATGGTTTTCAGAACAGCTTACATATTTTAAAAGTATTTATATACCCAAAAGAAATGTAGACAATTAAATTGGGAGGAGTTTTGTAAGAGAACAATAAAAAGTAAGACTGAATACTTTGCTTGACATTTATAACTCTTGTATCAAGTTACCACAGTAAGAGCCAAGATTGTAAGCTTTACTAAATATAAAACAAACAAACAAACAAAAACATTTTATATATTTATGTTCACTTAAGAAAATATTAGTAGTAATGTATTATTTTGAAATACACAGTTAGTATATTTGGATTTATTTAAAATTTATATTGAGAAAAACATATGTATTTTCAGTATTGCCGTAGACCAGCATCTATATAAGACTGTTAAATTGATTGTTGCTTTATATCAAACAACTTTTATAATACTCATTTTTATTGTTATAATATTTTATAAATTTTTAAGAATATGACAAAAAAAGATATTGGGTCTCTGGAGGAGTAGGGGTACAAAAGGAAAGCAAGAATGTGATTTAATTCTATTTACTTAAAATATGTTTTTAAATGTTAACAAATTCAGATAAATTGAAATCATGTGACTTTTCTTGTTATAATGCAATAAAACTTAAAAAAAGAATAAACCTTTTCCTCCAAGTAAAAAAGAAAAGAAAAAAGAAAAAATGGAAGGAGATGCTCTTTGCTTGATAGAGGACATACACGATCACATAAAATAAACCTGTTGTGAAGGTCTGTATATGCTAGGCCCAGGAAGTGGCACTATTAGGAGGTGCATCCTTGTTGGAGTGGGCATGGGCTTTAATATCCTTGTCTTAGATGCCTGAAAGTGAATATTCTGCTAGCAGACTTCAGATGAAAATGTAGAATTCTCAGTTCCTCTTGCACCATGCCTACCTGGATGCTGCCATGTTCTTACCTTGATGATAAGGACTGAACCTCTGGACCTGTAAGCCAGCTCCAAATAAATGTTATCTTTATATAAAAATGAAATAATGAAACTTTCAGACAAATGACTGGAGCTATAAAAAATGTCATCTTGAGTGAGATGACTCAGACCACAAAAGACAAATGTTGCTTGTTTAGCTTATATGTGAATGTTATCCATTAAATTTTGGTAATAAGGCTATTATTCATATAAGCACAGAGGCTAGGTATTGAATAAGGGAATTGAAGAGAGAATTGGATTACTCTAGGAAGAAAAGTGGGATAGTTATGGATAATGGGCTGGGCTGTAATGGTTGAATGAAAAGTAAAAAGAATAAGAAAAGATGAGTAAGAAAGGGAATATGGGTAGAAATAGCTAATACTAAAAGTCATTTGAGGGGTTTTATGGAAAGCAGTAGACTATATTACGGTAGAAGCTTCCTAAAATATACATGCTTATGAAAGCAGTTTAAATGAAATTGCTAAGTATCAGGCAGATGGAGCTTCAAATGAACATTTCTCATCACCAAATGAAACCTCCAGTACTGGGAATGGGTTACATCAAACTGTTAGCCAAAGGTGCCTAATGTAGGTCCTCAACCATCTCAGGTAATTTCAAACAATATTGGTTGCTCTACACAAAGTGATGGTAGGGCCCTATTGCTGAAGAAAATACCTATATATCTCATTGAGCATGGAAAAATTGAGCTGGTGCCTACCTAGAGTCTTCACACATTAAGACTAGCACTCATAGTAGAAGAAGGTACTCTGCACACTACAAAACACGAACCGTAAATACAAACCTAGCTACAAAGCCTCCTAGCTACAATAGTGACCTGCCTACAGAATGCACTAGTACAATAATGGCACAAAGCTGTACCAAATGGCTACTATGTGTACAAAAGTGGTTAGATGTGGGACTACCCAATCAACATCTGATTGGATTTGAGTTTCACACCATAAGATGAAACACATCCATGACACTGCTCAGGTGTCTGAGTACCTGAGATTAGACAGGCCATGGACCTAGAAGAAAACCAAGTACTGTTGTTCTGTTAAGTGAATGTAGCAATAAAATGACTACTAATGATATTTGACTGTATCTGATAGGTCAATGTCTTCACTCAGTCATCATCAGAGAATTTTGTCCAGCAGTAGATAGGAACTAATACAGAGGCCCACAGCTTGGACAATATTTAGAGAGTGAAAGATCTTAGAATACTAAGTCCTAAATGGGATTTTCCATCAAATCTCTCTCCTCAGGGCTCATGAAACCATTGAGAAAACAGAAGACAGGATGGAAAGGTTTAAAAGCAAGATCAGATGGAAGACAACAAGGAAACAATACCTTCTAAACACAGCAGGACTGATGCACATATGATCTCATAGAGATAATGGCAGTATGCCCAGGGCAGCACCAGTCTGGTCCTGATGGGGTAGATAGCCAACCCAAAATGAACTCAGTGGCAGTTGGAGATTATTTGTCTTAATACATTGTCAGAGCTTTTATTTTTTTTCTTTACAAGTCCTACCATATATTATGCTTTCCAGCTTTTTGTTTTCATGAAATTTATATTGTATAGGAATGTGTATGTCTCTACATCTGCATGTATTTCTTATTTTCCCCTGTGGCTCTTTTCCTTGTTTATTTGTTTCTATTTTATCTAATGTTACATTATTATTATTACTATTATTAAATTGTAATTATTAGTTTTGGTTTCTTTTTGTATCCTAATGTGAGAGATAAGCAAAGGAGATAGATTTGGTTGGTTATGGAAGTAGCAAAGATCTGGTAGGTGTTGAAAGAGAGGAAACCATAGTGAGATTATACTTTATACTAAAGTCTATTTTCAATAACAAGGAAGGAACATAGATCACTAATTTTTAATTATATATACAAATACATATACATTCATATATACGTGTATGTTTGTATGTGTGTGTGTGTGTGTGTGTGTGTGTGTGTGTGTGTGTGTGTGTGTGTGTGTATGTGCATGTATGTGTGTGTGTATGGTGAAAAGTGTCAGGGAATATAATATTCAGGATAAAAGAGAGACCAAAAGGAGACATGGAGACTGTTTTACTTATTAGATTGATTAATTTATAACAAGATAGTAGAAATTTTGAAGGAAAATAATGGGAATACTGGAGTGTATAAGACATACTTTGAAAATATTAAAAGACATATTATATTTTGGTATAATTGAAAATATTCTTAAAGAATATGAAGAAAAGAAATGGTATCTTATATAAATAAATAAATTAATGATATATTGAAAAGTCAAGCAAGAGTAAATAATATGAAGCATGTTAAGAAATGGACACCTTATGGACAATGTGCTTCTGGGGAAGGAGGCCAGTGAAATAGATAACACAGTGACAACAATGTCATATACAAATGCAATCACATTTGCTTGCGAATTTCTCAGGAGGAATGACAGAGAAATGCAAAAAGTGTGGAGAAAGGTTAGACCCAAAACTTGATTTCTACTTAGACATAACTTACAATTGTGCTAGCTATTTTAGCTCATGTGTAAACTAATTAAAAATCAAAACAAAATTGCAAATTGTCACTAAATACTGATTTTAAGATTTTTTAATAAACTTGTAAGCACCTTGACAAAAAGATCATGATAGCACATAACTGCATGCAGAGCTGATGAATGCTCTCACAGTAGGGAACACAGCAGGGATGACTATTTTGAAAGCCTACATCAATCATGATTTAGAGAAAATTCTATAAACCAAACAAGAATTTCAAGTACATGCTGCTATACCGACTATTCAAATTAAAATGCTGGGCATTCTAAATAGTTATCTAGTAATTTTTTTTTCACTACAGCGCATTGATTCCAAATTTTTTATCTCTAAGTGAAGTTTCTGGCATTATTTTGCCTTAGTAGCTGCTATGAGGCAAGCCCCTGGGCTCAAAGAATGCATTCCTCTGGGTGATATTAAAGAGAAGATGGATTTACTATCACTTGATGTCACCTGAGTTAGATTTCATATATTAGCAGGCTACATAATACATGAAAGGGTCTTATTCTGCATATTTTATTAGATACAATTCAAGCTAAATAATCCACCACCCCCAGGGTCTAAACCACCAACCAAGAAGTATACATGGAGGAACTCATGGCTCCAGCTGCATATGCAGCAGAGGATGGCCTGGTCGGACATCAATGGGAGAAGAGGCCCTTGGTTCTGTGAAGGGTCAATGCCCCAGTGTAGGGGAATGCCAGGGTAGGGAGGCAGGAGAGGGTAGGCAGGTGAAGCCACACCCTCATAGAAGAGGAGGAGAGGGGATGGGATAGGGAGTTTCTCGGGGTGGGGAAGTTGGAAAGGGGATAACATTTGAAATGTAAATGAATAAAATATCAAATAAGAAAAGATAATTATTATAATTACCAAAAAAAATCAAAAAACAAAACCATACCCTTTTGATTCTCTTTTTGCTTAAACATTGGAATACTGGGAAAAACTCTACTACCATGTACAACCATTGAGTCATCTCACTTGTGGCTCTACATGTCAGATTGAAATCCTGGAGTGTACTGCCACATTAATCCAGAAATGAAGAAAGTACTTTTATTTCTTCACTTGCAATTGAACCCTACCTAAACCTTGGCCTACCTATGGAGCTCAGCCAGGGCTATGAGAATGGCTGTTTGCCACCAGTGGTAAAACATTATATGAAGCTAGAGACTTAGAATAACTGAGGACATTACAAACAGTCACAAAATCTATGTAAGAATTTATTTGGTTCAAACAATAATAAATTATGAAAACAAAAGAATCCTTAGCAGTGACAAAAATTAAATATGTGACTTGAAATGAATTAGAACCATGTATCAATACCCATTATCATTTTGACTAAAGAAGCACAATGAACTCCACACCCACACACAAACACATGCGCACGTGCACACACACACACACACACACACACACACACTAATTTCTAAAATAGAGTGGAAAGTAGGAAGTAGCATGTTAACTCTCATTAAGACTTGTAGTTGTGACTAATTGGGGTATCATATTCTCCTTTACTCTTAGCGAATAGGATGTTTAAAGTTTTAGTGTAAGGAACCATGAAAATGATAGAAAGTAAATGTCATGTCATATGGAACAATTGTTACAAGCAATTCAACTGCAGAACGACTTGTTTCTCTTTCACACACCATGGAGGAATAAAATTGGACAGTTACCTGAAAAGAAATCTATTAAAGATGATTTTTATTTCCATCATTTAAGAAAGTTGTGATGAAGTTTTAAAAATATGCATTTGTTTGCTACTACCTACTTGTAACTTTAGTTTTAATATTTTATTTAATATTTATAAAGCATATTCTGTGTTTTGATCAAATCTACTCACCTTCCTATTTCTCTCTTATCCCGTTATTTTTCCCTTTCAGTTTTACACGCTCACTTTTTGTTCACTTTAACTTTGTATGCTTGCTTTGCTTTTTTTTTTTTTTAATACCTATCGGGTTACTAAATCCATTTACTGCTTTATATAAGTTCATGTGTATGAGACCATCTGCTGAAGCATGGGAAGCCCCTCAGGACCCACATCTCTTAAGAAAACTGGCTGCCCAACTCCCAGAATCCTAAAACAGGAGTAATCCCTTCCCCTGTCCTTTCTGGGATTCTGACTATTTTGATCTTATGGAAGTCTAGTGAATGCTAGCCAAGTTTCTATTAGTTTATGTGTAAAATGTTCCCATTTTGTCCAACAAATATTATTTTCCTACATTTACTCTCTCTGGCTATTAGAACTTTTCTCCCCCTGCCCCAATTCTATGATATTTCCTGTGCCTGAGACTTAGGGTAAGGATTACAATATAGGTGTCCCACATTTGGCTAATGATTCAATATCTTTTTCTGTTCATTCTTACTGTTTGTGTATCTCTGAAATGATAACAAATACACTTCAAAAAAAAAAAAA
>JADRCD010214735.1:0-11821 GCA_019843815.1 Montemys delectorum | reverse complement strand
CCAGGGTTGTCTCTCTTTCTCATTTCTTTATTGTTTCTATTTCCATTTTTAGATTCTGGATGGTTTTGCTCATTTCCTTCACCTATTTGATTGTGTTTTCCTGTAGTTATTTAAGGGATTTTTGTGTTTCCTCTTTAAGGTCTTCTAGCTGTTTACCTGTGTTCTCCTGTATTTCTTTGAGGGTGCTATTTATGTCTTTCTTAAAGTCCTGTATCATCACCATGAGAAGTGATTTTAGATCTGAATCTTGCTTTTTCAGTGTAATGGTGTGTCTAGGACCTGCTATGGTGGGAATATTGGGTTCTGAAGATCCCAATGAACTTTGGTTTGTGTTGCTTATATTCTTACGCTTGCCCCTCATCATCTGGTTATCTCTAGTGCTACCTGCCCTTGCTAATTCTGACTGGGTCCTACCTTCCTGTGATCCTGGTTGTGTCAGAACTCCTCAGTGTCATACTGTCTGTCTTTGTGATCCTGTTATTCTGGGATCCTGTGACCCTGGGCTTGTTAGAGCACCTAGGAGTGGAGCTTCCTCTGCATGTTTTGGGACTAGCTATAGAGTTTGCACTCAACATCTGCTCAGGACACCAGTCTGCCCAGACAGACTGGAAGGAACCTGAGCCACTGGGCTGGCAGAGTTCCTGTGTGCCTGGGTCCTGCTGGTCCCAGTTACTCCCAGTATTGGTACACATGTTGTGTCCTACTCATCTCTGATCCTGGTGTGTTAGAGCACCTGGGTGTGGAGCTTCCTATGGGTGTTGTGGGATGGGCTGTGGAGCTTGCACCCAAGTTCTGCTCAGGGCACCAGCCTAGATAGACTGGAAGAAGCCTGAGCCACTGTGCTGGCAGAGTTCCTGTGTACCTAGTCTTGCTGGTCCAAATTACTCCCAGTGTTGGGACAGATGTTATGTCCTCCTTACCTTTGATCCTGGGTGTGTTAGAGCACCTGGGAGTGGAGCTTCCTCTGGGTATTGTGGGACTGGCCCTCACTTTATTTTCTATTAATTTTAGTGTATCTGGTTTTATGTGGAGGTCCTTGATCCACATGGACTTGAGGTTTGTAGAAGGAGATAGAAATGGATTGATTTGCATTCTTCTATATGCTAACTGCCAGTTGAGCCAACACCATTTGTTGAAAATGCTGGTTTTTTTACACTGGGTAGTTTTAGCTCCTTTGTCAAAGATTAAGTGACTATAGGGGTGTGGGTTCATTTCTGGGCCTTTAATTCTATTCCATTGATCTATCTGCCTGTCACTGTACCAATACCATGCAGTTTTTTTTTCACAATTACTCTAAGATTAAAGTGTGGATTCTTCAATAATTCTTAGAAAGGGGAACAAAATACCCATGGAAGGAGTTGCAGAGACAAAGTATGGAACAGAGACTAAAGGAAGGACAATCCAGAGGTTGACCCAACTGGGAATCCTTCCCATATACAATCACCAAACCCAAACACTATTGTGGATGCCAGTAAATGCAGTCTGACAGGAGTCTGATATAGCTATCTCCTGAGAGGCTCTGCCAGTGCCCAACTAATACAGAAGTAGAGGCTCACAGTCATCCATTGGACAGAGATTAGGGTCCCCAATAAAGGAGCTAGAGAAAGAATCCAAGGAGCTGAAAGGATTTGCAATCCCATAGGATGGACAACAACATGAACTAACTAGCAGCCTCAGAGCTCCCAGGGACTAAACCACCAAGCAAAGAGTATACATGGTGGGACTCATGGCTCTAGCTGCATATGTAGCAGAGGATAACCTAATCTGTCATCAATGGGATGAAAGGTCCTTGGTCCTTTGAAGGCTCTGTGTCCCAGTGTAGGGGAATGCGAGGGCCAGGAAGAGGAAGAAGGTGTGTTGATAAGCAGGGGAATGGGAAGGAAATAGGGTGTAGAGAAAACCGGGAAAGATATCATTTGAAATGTAACTAAAGAAAATATCTAATAAAAATAAATTAAGAAAACAAAACAAAACAAAAATTAGACACTAAATAATGGCTTTCCATTGTCTTAAGGCCAATAAAACTCTAGCATTTGCTCTGGAGAAAAAAAAGAAAAGAAAAAAAAGAGAACTGCATCACTGAGGTAAAAATCTTCTAGGAAGTGTTTTCTGAAAGCACAAAGAAACTGTGTTTCAAAGATAGCCAAGGTTGTACCTTGTACCTCAGGGGACTTGGTAATGTGTAAGAATCCCCCAGGGGATACCGGTTTTGAAGTTATGAAGACGTTATGGAGAGCAGTTGAAGCTTGGCACTGTGAGAGACCGAGGAAGATCATTTGTGCAGGTACAAACTCTGTTGTAGTTGAAAGCTGAAGACTGAAGGGGTCATGCACTTTGCCACTATGAATAGAGCTTATGAGAGGCTACTGGTAAAGCCTAGTTGCAGCAGAAGGGCCCAGTGTATTGGAGATGCCAGCACCTTGGGATGGTCATCAAGAATAGCAGTTGCAGTGGAGTGGATCAACATGAGCTTAGAGTATTACAGAGGGCAGAGATGGGGAAATGACAACAGCCCTTTGGAGGAGCTCAGATCATATGGGGATCTCAAGCATTGGAGTAAGAAGCTGTGAAGTTGAAGTTGACTTTGAGACCCCAAGATCTTAAAGATGCCAGAGCTGTGTGATACCTGCTAAAGAAAGCACCTAACAGGGAATAGAACCAACCCAGGAGAAAGAAGTTTGTTGTAGTCAACAAAGATGAAAAAGACTTTGGAGATCTGAAGATTGCTTCGACATCAGACATGGAGATGAAGAGTTTGTAGTTTGCCCAATTGGCTTCCTGTCTTGCTTTGGGGATTACTGGTAAGTGACTGGATTAATCTCAGAAGAAATTTTGAACTTTTAATATTGTTTACACTGCTATAGACTATGGGAACTTTAGAAGTTGGACTAAATTTATTATTATTTTTTTTATCAAGCTGCGGCTAGGTATAGCCCCCATAGACTCATGTGTCTGAATGAACCTATGGGGATCAGGGAGTAGAATATGATGGTGTGTATTTGCTTGGCCAAGGGAGAGGCACTATTAGGAGGTGTAGCATTGTTGAAGTAGGTATGGTCTTGTTGGAGGAAGTGTATCACTGTGGTCATGGGCTTTAAGATCCTCATCCTAGCTGACTGAAACCCAGGCTCTTCTAGCTTCCTTTGCATGAAGAGGTAGAACTTTCAGCTCCTCCTATACCATGACTGCCTGGATGTTGTCATGCTCATGCCTTGATGATAATGGACTGAACCTCTGAACCTATAAACCAGCTCCAATTAAATGTTGTCCTTATAAGAGTTGTCATAGTCAGTCTGTTCACACCAGTAAAACACTAACTAATACAATAATGATGTCAGCACTAGTGAACCTGTTTAAATCAAGTGGGTCTCAATGAAACAACAAAACCTAACAAAAAGACAAGAAAATGATATAGGGAGTTGGTGGGAGAAGGGTATTTGAAGAAGATGGAAGGAGGATAAGAAGCTAGAACAATGAGTATTGCAGGAATATATTATATAGATGTATGAAAGTGTATGAAAGAGCTAAGCAAAAGTTAACTTTTTATAGTAAAAGCTCCATACAGTGAAAATCATCATAAGAAGTTCATCCTGTCATAGCTATATCTTAGTGTTTCCATTTACTTTCTATTACTATTAAAAAACACCATGACCTCCTCAACAAGTTTGGGGAGGAAAGGATTTATTTCATTTGGTCAATTATACACCATTGACAGAAATTAGGACAGGAAGAATGCAAGAGTCAGGAAATGAATAAGTGGCCATAGAAGAATGTTTCTTTTTTTTTATTAGATATTTTCTTTATTTACATGTCATATGATTTCTCTTTTCCCAGTTTCCCCTCCAAAAAACAAACAAACAAACAAAAACAACAAGAACAAACCCCCTTTGCCTCCCTCCTCCTCCTGGTTGCCACTCCACCCTCTCCCACTTATTGACCCTGTCATTCCCTTACACTGGGGAATAGAACCTTCACAGGGCTAAGGGCCTCTCCTCCCATTGATGATCGACTTTGCAATCCTCTACTATACACATGCTGCCAGAACAATCGGTCCCACCATGTATAGTCTTTTACTGGTGGTTGAGTCCCTGAGGGTACTAGTTAGTTCATATTCTAGCTCGTCCTAAGGGACTGCAAACCCTTCAGCTCCTTTAGTCCTTTCTGTAACTCCTTCATTGGGGACCCTGTATTCAGTTTAATGGATGGCTATGAGCCTCCACATCTGTGTTAGTCAGGTACTGTCAGAGCCTCTCAGGAGATAGCTATATTAGGCTGGCTTGTCCGTCCTTCAGTCTCTGCTCCATAGTTAGTCTCTGCAACTCCTTCTGTGGGTATTTTGTTCCCCCTTTTAAGAAGGAATGAAATGTCTACATTTTGGTCTTCAGAAGAATGTTTCTTACTTTCTCTCAATGGCCCACACAATTTTTTTTGTGGGAAAACCATGTCAGTCTACCATGACAGGAGACCTCCTCTGAGCTTCTTGCAAAATGGAAGACTCATTTTATGAGCAAATTTCCCCTTCTCTGATCTAATCTGGGGATCCTAACCTCCCACACTCTTTAAATGGGGACGATCCTTGGCAGACTAACATGTTTTACTCCCACTTTATCTCAATTAGAACTCGCCCATCAAGTGCCTGGAATTCATGAAGTGCCTCTCCATAAAGAACTCTTCACAGAACTTTAAACTCTTGACAATGATTTTACTGAAAACTCATTCCCACTCTCCAAGGTCCATATATATACCGCTGGCTCACCCTACATAAAATGTATGAATATAAGCACACACAGATAAAGGTATGCATACAAGCTAAGATAATCTAATGTAGCTACTTCATTGAAAACCATTGGAGAAGCCTTTATCCAAAAGAGCTGTAACATTGAGACCCTTGGAGAAGGCCTACCCACAACACTCACCCCAAGCCAGACCAGGATTCTAAAGAAACCCACCCATTCTGGACTCTGGTTATTCCTTCATCTGAGGTATCTGGACACTCTGAAAGGGAGAGAACAGAGGACTGGGAACTACAGTTGGACCCCAAAAAACATACTATAATTTTCCTTCTTATACAACCCAGGATCAGCTGCCCAAGAGTGGAACTACCTCCAATGGGCTAGACACTTCTGAAGTAAGTGAGAGGCTGTAGTTTCCCATGTTTATTTAAATTAAAATAGCAAGGTTATCATCTACCTCTATTAGGTTGTGGTAAATTCTGTGTAGGCCTTGCCAGGTCTACATCTGCATCAGATTATGCATTAGATATACTAATAGAAACTTGGTTAAAACTCATTCTCTAATACTGAGAGGCTATACTTTGCATGGAGATCATCTTCTCAAGCAACAGTCTCACCATTTATCCCCAAACTATCTTCTCTTTCACTGGTAAGAAAAAATATGTGGAAATGGGCCAGAATAAAAATTTAATGGCATCCTTATGCTACATTTTATGTGCTTGAGATTTATAGGCATAGTTTGTGTTAGTCAGGCTTCTCTAGAGGATCAGAACCAACAAAATGCATATATATTAAAAAAGGATTGATTTGACTGGCTTAAACATTGTAGTCTGAGTAGGCCAATGATGAGTTTTTCACACTGAAGCAGCTGAGAATTTAAGCCCATTAGGCTGTTGTAGCATGACTCTGCCTTTAAAATAAGAAAGCATTTATGAATAATACAATGTTCCACTTATTATTTCCTTTTTAGGTTTGATATACTGTAAAGGCAACACAGACAGCCACAGGGGCAGAGAAGACAAAGCCTCAGAGAAGAGGAGACAGAGAAGCCTTAATGCAAACCATAGCTCTGTCCTTTATTAGTCAAGGCACCTTTTAGTAAAAGTATATATATTACATTTACAACAAATGTACATTGTGATGGTTGATGCTGTGAACTTGAAAGGCTTATGAATCTACCTCAGGAAGAATCTCTGGGTATAACTATCAATGACTTTCTAGGTTATATTAGTTGAGAAAAATCAATCCTAAATATTGAAAACTGCATTATATGTGCCTTACTAGATTGTTGCAATGGGATGAGGTACTAGATTCCCATTTCTGTTATCATGTCCTCTTTGCCATGATGAATTGTATCTCTCCAAATAGTAATCCAGAATAAATGTTTTGATCCTTACATTGCTTTTGCCAGGTATTTTTATCAAAGAAGGATAAAGGCAATGATTTGGAAAATTGATATCAGGAGATGGAGCTCTGATGTAGTAAGCCTGATCATGTGATTCTTGTGCTTTGGAAAAAAGTTTGTGAGAATAAGATTGAAGTGTTTGAAGCTTCTGATTGTTTATCCTTTCTTAGTAGACTCCTCCACTTGTCCCCTACTAGCTAACCAAGCTCCATAGTTACTTTAAATTACACACACATATCTAAAGCTTATAAACCAACATATACCTTTAAGAGAAAACGTGTTGTATTTATCTTTTCGGTCTGTCTTATCTCATGTAGGATGATTGTTTCTAGCTCCATTCAATTTACTTACAAACTTCAGAATTTAATTTTCTTAATAACTGAACAAAATTTTGTTATATAAATAGATCACATTTTTATTAGCAGTTCTTCTGTCATTTTTAATTTGTGTCTCATGTATCCCACAATAACCACACTGGCCAGAATTCTCTTTTCCTATGTGGTTCTTATGGCAAATGTTGGTTGTCAACTTGATTGCATCTGGAATAATCAAAACACAATCCTTAGGCCCTCCTGGGAGGGACTCATTTATTCAATATATATTCCAAACACAGATCGCTTATTGTCTCTTGTACTGACTGGTTTTGTGTGCCACTTGACACAAGCTCAAGTTATTACAGAGAAAAGAGCCTCCCTTGAGGAAATTCCTCCATGAAATCCAGCTGTAAGGCATTTTCTCAATTAATGATCAAAGGTGGGAAGGCCCATTGTGGGTGGTGTCATCCCTGGACTGGTAGTCCTGGGTTCTATAGGAAAGCAAGCTGAGCAAGCTACGGGACAAAATCCAGTAAGCAGCACCCCTCCATGGACTCTGCAGCAGCTACTGTCTCCAAGTTCCTGCCCTGTGTAAGTTCCTTTTGAACAGCAATGTAGAAGTATAAGCTGAATAAAGATTGTCCTCCTCAACTTAGTTCTTGGTCATGCTGTTTTGTGCAGGAATACAAACCCTGACTAAGACATCCTCTTACCTCAAAAAGCCCCTCCTCCCTCTTCTCTTCTGAGAAGGGAGAGCCCCTCCCCCAGGATACTAACCCACCTTGACACATCAAGTCTCTGCAGAACTAAGCACATCTTCTTCCACTGAGGCCAGACAAGCTAGCCCAGTTAGGGGAACAGGATTCACAGGCAGGCAACAGAGTCAGGGACAGCCCCAGCTCAAGTTGTTAGGGGACCTATGTGAAGATCAAGCTGCATATCTGCTTTATGTGGTCAGGGGTAGTGGTTTGTCTAGACCATGTATGCTTTTTGGGTGGTCTCAAGAATTCAGGTTTGTTGACTCTGTTGGTCTTATTGTAGATTCTGTATCTCCTCTGGGTCCCTCAATCCTTTCCCCCAACTCTACCCACAAAACTCCCTAAGCTTCATCTAATCTTTGGCTATGGGATTCTATATCTTTTTATCAGCTGTATGCTAGGCTCCTGTCTGGTAAGCTTAACAGAATATCATCAACAGTGTCAGAGACTGGCTTTTGCCCATAGGATGGGTCTCAATTTGGGCCAGTCATTGGTTGGGTATATCTTCAGTCTCTGCTCCATCTTTGTCCCTGCACTTCTTTGAGACAGGACAAATTTTGGGTTGAAGGTTGGTTGGGCGGGTTGATGTCCTTATCCCTCCAGTGGGAAGCCTTGCCTAGCTACAGAAGGTGGCCACTTAAAGCTCCATATCCCACTGCAAGGAGTCTCAGCTTGAGTCACCCTCATAGAATCTCTGGAGCCTCCCCAATTCCAGGCCTCTCGAATCACAAAGAGCTGTTTCCCTCTTTCATTCATGTGAGACACAGTTTAAATCAGATTATTTGAAATACAAAAATACCTCATACACATTGGTGATACTTTCTTGTGCCAGTAAAAGTAAAAGGACGTGGAAGAAGGAAAACAATGCATTTTGCCTGTTTGCCTTTGCTTTTCCTAGAAAGTTAAGTTAGCCTGCTGCAATGGCATTCCTTCCATGATGTTAGAAGCAACATCGATGGACATCCAATGTAGATCAAAGACCCGCAGCTCTCCAGGAATCCTCTTGACTTTCAGCTCCAGGTTAGGACTGCTTAGCTATCCAGCCTCATAGCCTGAGTACCTACTGGTTTCTCAGTTTGGAAAATGTTGAGACATCTAGGCTCTTGACTGACAAACTGAAGATCTTTATCCTATCCAGAAATAGACACCCATTTTTAGGCTATCTGGACCTCATGTTTTAAACCAATTTAACTAACTTACTATCTATCTAACTGAATATTTATATTAAACAATATATATATTTGCTAGTCATTTTTTTTTTCATTTCTGTTCCTTTAGAGAATCCTGGCAATACCCTACACTGGTTAATTTGTAGGGAGCATTTCTTTCTTCCTTCCTTCCTTTCTTTCTTTCTTTCTTTCTTTCTTTCTTTCTTTCTTTCTTTCTTTCTTTCTTTTTCTTTTTTTTTTTTTGGTGTATGTCCCTATAAAATGGTAAGCTGACCAGAGGCTGATTTCTTCTTGGTTTTCCACTGAGTCTTCTAGAGCCTACAAGCAATTTAGGTGTAAAGCAGAACCTAAAAGTGCTGGTTATTTATTGCATACCATAATTCTTAGCATCATTCAAATCATCTAAACTGTAACATTTATAATAATGAGCATATACATTGTGTTTCCTTCTATATATTTGTAACCTGCAATAGCAGGAATTATCACCAAATATGAGAACCAGAGCAGGAAAGCAAACTCAGTACTCTTTGATGTTTAGGTTCCATAAAGGAGAGACTAGATGATTCATATTAGAAGAAGGACTCTGCCTAGCTCAGATTCTTAGGACCATATGCATATTGCCATGTGTCCTCTACCTTTCTCTTCCCTTTAGTCCTTCAAGTTTAGAAATTGCAGAGGATTGTCCTTCCTTCAGTCTCTGCTCCATAGTTAGTCTCTACAACTCCTTCCATGGGTATTTTGTTCCCCCTTTTATGAAGGAATAAAATATACACATTTTGCTCTTCCTTCTTCTTGAATTTCTTGTGGTTTGTGGATTGTACTTTGTGAATTCCGATCTTCTGGGCTAATATCCACTAATCACAGAGTGCATACGATCTGTGTTCTTTTGTGATTGGGTTACCTCACTCAGAATGATATTCTCCAGATCAATCCATTTCCCTAAGAATTTCATAAATTCATTGTTTTTTAATAGCTAAGTAGTACTCCATTGTGTAGATGTAGCACATTTTCTGTACCCATTCCTCTGTTGAGGGTCATCTGAGTTGTTTCCAGTTTCTGGCTATTATAAATAAGTCTGTTATGAACATAGTAGAGCATGTGTCCTTATTACATGTTGGAACGTCTTCTGGGTATATGCCCAGGAGTGGTATAGCTGGGTTCTCTGGTAATACTATGGACAATCCAGAGACTGCTCCACCTGGGAATCCTTCCCATATTCAATCATCAAATCCAGACACTATTGTGGATGCCAGCAAATGCTGGCTGACAGAAGCCTGATATAGCTGTCTCCTGAGAGACTCTGACAGTACCCGACTAATACAGAGGTAGAGGTTCACAGCCATCCATTGAACTGAGTACAGGGTCTCTAAGAAGGAGCTAGAGAAAGGACCCATGGAGCTGAAGGGCTTGCAGTCCCTTAAGATAAACAACACTATGAACTAACTAGTACCCTCAGATCTCCCAGGGACTAAATCACCAACCAAAGAGTACACATGGTGGAATTAATGGCTCCAGCAGCATATGTATAGCAGAGGATGACCAAGTCGGTCATCAATGGGAGGAGAGGCCCTTGGCCCTTTGAGGGTTCTATGCCCCAGTGTAGGGGAATGCCAGGGCCAGTATGTAGGAGAGGGTGGCTTGGAGAGCAGGGGTGAGGGAAGGGAACAGGAGTTTGTTTTTGTTTTTGTTTTTTATTTTATTTCTTTTTTTTTGGCGGGGAACCTGGGAAAGGAGATATTGTATGACATGTAAATAAAAAAAATATTTAATAAAAAAAATAAGTTGCAGTGGTATCTGCCCTATTTTTGTGTTTGAACATAAGAAATTTCACTATTTTCTAAACCAGTGAAATATAAAAGTATTTGGGTTACTGTATTTCACTGGATTTCATCATAAAGTAAACACACGTCCTGGTATGTCATGAAATTCCTTGTAAAAACAAAAGACCAAAGGAAAACAGAACGAACATACAGTCTAAGTTACACTCAAAATGTCTTGAGCAAGATTGAGGTTGGAGGTCCCCAGACAAACACACCAAATGTCCCTGTTTTTACAAACTCCCATTTTGTAAAGTTTGTGGGGAAATGTTACAGGCAATATTAAAAGCACAGATGAAAGCACTGCCAAAAAGAAAAAAAAAAACTTTCAAATTGTTTCCAAATATTTACATTTGCTTTGAGCTTGGAAGAGAAATTACTGATTTAAGGATTAGGAAATGAATGGGTTCTTTTAATAACAATGTTCTACAGCCACAGAGGGATACAATGCTACTGTGCAGACGACAGGAGCCTCTGTTCAGAAAGTGTGTGGGGTGTATGCAGGCAGCTTCCAAGGATGAAAGAAAATTCATACTGAAGAAAAAAAGAACAGAAATAAGCAGAAGAATGTGGGGCACAGTGAGTAAACGACAAGGAGGAACAACGAAGACCACATTCATATAGTACAGCAAGATATTGGGGCCATGGGAGCAGCTATCACCATCCCGAATCTGTAAGATGAGGCTACATAGCTCTTGTTTTTCTCTGAAACTTGCACATAACATTTTAGAGCTACCGAAATTACTGTTTGGTTCAGGATAAATATGCAGCATCACTGTTATCTCTCCATTTCCTAAGTACTGTATATTATGAGAAAGTTATTATGAATAATAAAAGCATGAAAAGTCACAGCTGGAATCGGAAACAGCAGTGCCAAGAGAATGAACCTTAACCCCCTTTGAGGGTGAGTCATACTTCTCAGGCCCCTTAACACTGGTCTCAGCAACTGAGGGAATTTGACTAGTGTTCTTAAGGTCCATGCATTTGTTAAGCAAACTGTGGATCCGATGTTGTTCTACGGATTGGCACATAATGTGGATGGCCCTGTTAAGAGGAGAATGGCCCAGTTAATCAATCCATCAATCTAACTAAATGATTGATAATAATAGGCAGTAATTGTAAACAAACATACTGTGGCTCTCTAATGTTCTCCAGCATGCATGCCAGGCAACTTATAGTTGATTATTAGTCAAGCTCCAGGAGATCTGACACATACATTGCTGGCTTTTGAAGATACTTGAATATACATCACACACATATGTACACACACACACACACACACACACACACACATGCACACACACACATACACATACACACACAGGCACACAAATACCAACAATAATAAAGAAATAAATTTTAAGATATTATTTAAATCTTGTGATCTCAGCCCTCAGGGATAGAGATGGGAAATTTACTGTGGATTCAAGCTAGGTCTGTAAGTTTCAAGTCTTAGACCAGAAACTTACAAAGTTTCATGTTCAAGTGGAAAAGAAAGGAAGAAAGGAAGAGAGAGAGAGAGAAAGAAAGAAAGAAAGAAAGAAAGAAAGAAAGAAAGAAAGAAAGAAAGAAAGGAAGGAAGGGAGAAAGAGGGAAAAAAGAAAGAAAGGAGCAGAGAGATGAAG
>JADRCD010214734.1:0-31644 GCA_019843815.1 Montemys delectorum | reverse complement strand
GAAATCTCCCATAACTGTTGACAGGAATGTGTAGGCACAGGTTATTAACATTTGATTGTGATTTGAGTATTAGTCTGAATCAGCTGGGTTAGTAAAATAATTTGTTCCTTTGTAAAGCTGAATACAGGTTCCTACAAAAAATATTCTTCATTCCTCTCCCATGCTCTTTTTTGCATATCATTCATATAAAGTAAAACCCTTTGTTAGGAACAGATAAGATTCAAGGGC
Source organism: Montemys delectorum (assembly GCA_019843815.1). NCBI lineage: Eukaryota > Metazoa > Chordata > Mammalia > Rodentia > Muridae > Montemys > Montemys delectorum. Next base: position 31,416 of record JADRCD010214734.1, on the reverse strand, counting down.
ATTAATATCAGACACATAAAACAAAAAGCAACACTGACAAGCTATATACAGATGCAAACCACAGACAGATCAAAAACACAGAAGAAAAAAGTTGGTAACTCAAATTTAGGCTTGCTTTTCATTAAACTACTCAAGAGAAAATCTCTTATGATTGACACATAAGCCACATACAAAGAAATGGGTGTCTATGAATTATATGCCTTCAGAATTAATTTCTCACATATCTCCCTAAGTCCATGTCATCAATATCATGTTAGTGTCATAAAATCGACCTTGACTAGAGATGTACAGTATCGAATTTAACACAAGCTACAAAACTTATCTTTTTCCATTATCCTTTGAGAATAAGACTACACACTTATGAGTGAAGCACAGGTTATGAAAGCCATAGAATCATGTCCTCCAAATTACCTTCTGATGGCTAAGCTATCTCATATTAAATGAAGTCATTGGAAATTAAAGTGCTATTAATATTGTCAATGTTCTTTGTGTCTGAAACTATTTTTTTAATACATTTTAGGCTTTAATTGTAAGTTATGTGTACTCAAGTCAACCCTAAAATCAAATTTTACTTCTTGAGAAAATGTTCAGAACATTTTATTAAGACCTCATTTTAAAATATTTCTAAATTGTATGAACAAGGGAGGCCTTCTGGGTATGCATATAAAGATAAGGCAGTTTGGTTTTAGAATAACAAGGAGACACACAGCAGGATCATCAATATTGCTTATCTCTCTCCAATTAGCTTCTGCTTATTCACTGTCTCATAGGGCTAGGCATTTTATTCTGCTTTAAATTTCTCTCTGCATCTTCCACATTTCCCCTTCAATCAAATTTACTCATTAAATCTCATTTATTTCGAAGTCTCTATTTCTTCACTCTCTGTCCTCCTCTACTACAACATTATTAGTTTATTCCTATTAATGAATAGAAACTATGGTTATTTTTGCCTACCTATAATAATAATAATCTGAAGTACTCAAAATAAACTAATTTTTGAAATAAGGTCTTGAGACCAGGCTGACCTTTTATAGACCATGGTCAAGGATGAACTTGAACCTTTGATCTTCCTGTTATCACCTCCTAAATGCTGGACTTAGAGGTATATTTCACCACGCCTAGTTGACACAGAGCTGTCATCAAACTCAAGACTTTGTGCATAGATGGCTAGCACTTTGCCAACTGTATTATATCCTTAATCACTCAAAATGGCTAAGAATTGACTTTGTGGCACTTTTAAAATTCACATGAAAAATACTTTATCTCAGCCGGATAGTGGTGTCGCATGCCTTTAATCCCAGCATTTGGGAGGCAGAGGCAGGTGGATTTCTGAGTTCAAGGCCAGCCTGGTCTACAGAGTGAGTTCCAGGACAGCCAGAGCTATACAGAGAAACCCTGTCTCGAAAAAACCAAAAAAAAAAAAAAAAAAAAAAACTTTATCTCAATAAATGTAATTATTTTATGGTCCATTAGTTCACTCACTAGTTTATTTGGGATATCAATTATATACAAGATATATCCCTGTGTGTTAGTTAATTTTGTCTTCTTGATACAAGGGATCATTTGGGGAGATGGAACTTCAAGTGGGAAATTGCCTCTATCATGTTAGTTAGCCTGTAATCATATCTACAGGTCACTTTCTTAATTTCTAGTTAATGTGGGATGGGCCAGACAGTGTGCTCGATGTTATTCCTCAACAGATGTTCCTGGATGGATGGATGTGTAATAAAGACAGCCGACCAAGCCAGGGAGAACAACTCAGTAAGCAGTGTTCATCCACAATCTCTAGTTGAGTTCCTGCTTCCGGGTTCCTTCCTGGCATTCCTATCTTGACTTCTCTCAGAGATGTGCAATTATAACTGAATCCAAATAACAACTCTTACTCCTCAAATTGTTTTTGGCCATGGTGTTTATTACTCCATCCAGAAGCAAAAAGTAGAAATATAGAATGAGTTATTGCTATGATGGTGCATGGTATTGGTTTACTTTGCCCTCTTTTCTGATGATCATTTATCATGACTTCATAAGAAGGAATGCTCCAAACTCCTTCTGTTGGTGTTCTGGCGGTATTTTTCTCCTCTGTCGCCTCAATTCAATTGGCAGATTCTCATGGTTTCTTCTGGATTAAACTCCCATTGCTGATTCACAAATGTTGTTTATGAGAAGATTGAGCTACCAGTACTGATTCATGTGAACTGAACTACTGTATTCTGAAAACACAGATTCTATTTACCCCCAAAGAGTATTTCTAAACAGGTCCACATCCTTATTTGCCCTATTAACCTTTCCTTTCCACACATCTGATGGGTGCTGGGTTAGAAGGGAGGATAAAGCATTTAAGTGCACTTATTAAAGTTGGTTTTTAAAAATATAACCCTACAATTTAGAGCTATGGGCTGAAAAGAAATTGAATGTTCTGAACTTTCTAAGCTTATAGATAAAACCACGGACTGTCTCTCTTCATTGGGATCTGCTGTGGGCAGCATTGGTGCTGTCTGAAGAGTGGCCATCTAGTGGCTGGGAGGAGGTCTCTCAGTGTTCCCATCCAAGGCCTCCACCAAGCCAAGCTACCCACTGAGCAAGTGCTCTCCTTCCTGTGGGAACCAGACAGAGCACTCCCCTTTTTTCCCCTTTGGCACAGCCTGCAGGCCCCCACTCTGTTCTCAGCTCTTCCTTGGCTTCCAGCAGCACCTGGGTGCCCAAGAGTCTGAGAACCTGATGTCCCCAGCCCCCCATGCAGATCTGGGAACCCTGGGCCAACTCCAGCAGTTCCCCAGGACCACAGACTACGCTCCCCTATCCCTGAAGCAGTGTCCTGTGGCTTCCCATAGCCCACTGAGTGGGGGTAAACGCTGTCAAAACTTCAGCGTCCCGTCTCCACCAGCAGCCTGAGCCCTGAGTAAACAAAGAATGTTCCCAGAAGGGACAACATTTTGGTGTGATTATTAATGGAAAGAAAGTAATGAACATTTTCATATATTGTTTACATACATGGGAACATATAGTAAATAATAGTTTGTAGGAGGAGAAATCAAAATGAAGGCAAATAGTTTGTATATCAAATTCTATACACTTACAATCTTTTTACACACTTACCATTTTCATGGAAAATAAGCTTTTTTCACACAACATATTCTGATCATGTATTCCCATCTCTCCACTCCTCAATCACAAACAAATCAGGCTGTTGTCAAGTCCATGGGTTGCTACCAAAAGACCAACTGTAGGCCCGATTATTAAAGAAAATAAAATCTCTAATCATAGAGAAGTTGAGCTAGTGCTTAACTAGAGCCTTTAACCCTACCACCTACTGTTCATGGTACTGAAGCATATTCTGAATGCTACCAGAGGAGAAATATAATCACCTACCCAGCTATCAAACTTCAATCGGAAATGACGTCAAATTTGCATGATATGCTGGGGCAACAGTAGCATAAATGGTGTGGAAGTAACCAACTATTTTCTTATTGGATTTAAAGTCTACTCCATGAGATAGAACTCATCCCCTTAAAATGCTTTGATGGCCAAGGACCAGAGACTAGATAGGCCACTGGCCTAGAGGAAAAGTGAACATTATTTTTCTGTCAAAAGAACCTAGCTATAAAATGATCCTTAGTGGCATTCTTATATACTCGTACAATAGTATCTCCCTCAACCATCATCAAATAAACTATCTCCTGCAATAGATGCAGTTAACACAGAGATGCACAACTGGACAACGTGCATAGAATGAGTCTTTGAAACACTCACTTCTAAGTGGAAGGTTTCCATCAACCGCTTCCTTCAATGTTTAAGGGACTATACAGGAACTATACAGGAAAGGAAGGAGAAAAATCTAAAGAGCCAGACATATAAATATGAACAAGAAAATATAGACATTCAGACAAAATATGACTGTTGCAAATTTGATCTCATGGAGTATGTGCCAGCATGTACAGGACCTGTATACTTTTAAGCCAAACAGACTGGTTCTCAGTGCTAAGAAGGGAAATTGGACACATGGTTCCATCGCTAATCAAGAAGTATATTTTATTCTTTCTTGTTGGTCCTTGAAATGACAATCTATTTTTATACTTTGCTCACAACTTTTGGTTTTGCTTTTTTCATCAACTTTCCTCTGACATTTCTGAAAGTAATCTACTAAAATTATTTGCTGCTTTCCAAAATTATTCAATGTTTATAAATGAAAAGTGTGTAATAATTTATCAAGCACTAAGGTAGAGCTGAGTTTATTTTTCAGAAAAACATGGACCAAATAAAGCAAAAAGAATTTTCTTAGAAAAAGAAGCTTGCATGATGGAGTGACTGAAAGAAGTTATTTGTGCCTAGGAAGGAAGTCTGGGAACAGAACCAAAATCATTTAGGCCAGATTGTAGAAATAGTGGTTTATATTATGGATGATGTGGAAATGTACATTGTTGATACTGGTATGATTGAAACAGAGCTTTAAAGAGTTTCATACAGAGTAGAAATAAAGAACAAAGTGGACAGTTAGTTCCATTAGATTTATAGGTATAACGTATGTATTCAATGACAATTTAATTTCTATATCAGAGCAAGAAGTATGTCAATATCACTGAAGTTTCTGACTTTAACATTTTTTCAGTTTTTTATTTTTAATTAATTTAAATTTTACATTCCATATATTATCCCTGCCCATCTACCCTTCAACTGTTCCACATCCCGTACCTCCTCTCTAACCCCCTGTCTCCAAATGGATGTCCCCACTCCCACCCTACCTGACCTCTAAACTCCCTGGGGCCTCCAGTCTCTTGAGGGTTAGATGCATCATCTCTAAAAGAACACAGACCTGGCAGTCCTCTACTGTATGTGTGTTGGGAGGCCTCATGTCTGCTAGTGTGTGCTGCCTGGTTGGTGGTCCAGTATTTGAGAGATTTGGGGGGTCTAGATCCTGGCCCTCCTACAGGATCGCCCTTCTCCTAAGCTTCTTTCAGCCTTCCCCTAATTCAACAACAGGGGTCAGCTGCTTCAGTCCATTGGTTGAGTGCAAATATCTGCATCTGACTCTTTCAGTTGTTTGGTGGGTCTTTTAGCAGGCAATCATGATAGGTCCCTTTTTGTTAGCACTCAATAGCCTTAGTAATAGTATCAGGCCTTGGAACCTCCCCTTGAGCTGTCCCACTTTGGGCCTGTTGCTGGACCTTCTTTTCCACAGGCTCCTCTCCATTTCCATTCTTGTAATTCTTTCAGACAGGAACAATTATGGGTCAGAGTTGTGGATGTGGGATGGCAACCCCATCCCTCACTTGATGTCCTGTATTTCTGCTGGGCTCTATAAGTTCCCTCTTCCTACTGTCTGGCATTTCATCTAAGGTCTCTCCCTTTGAGTCCTGAGAGTCTCTCACCTCCCAGGTCTCTGATGCATTCTGGAGGATTCCCCCAACCTCCTATTTCTCCCCCCCCCCCGAGGTTGCCTCTTTCTATTGTTTCTGCTGGCCCTCGGGTCTTCAGTCCTTTTCCCTCACCCAATACCAGATCAGGTACCCCTCTCCGTTTCCCTCCCAAGACCTTCCCTCCCTCTTCCCTTGTGATTGTTTTCTTCTCTCTACCAAGTGAGACTTAGGCATCCTCACTTGGGCATGACTTTTACATTTCAAAAATTATACATTTCAAAGTCCATAGAAGTAAGGCAAGCATGGAAATCACTTAATCATCAATTGTATTCAAAGACCCTGGTCATTTATGATACAGATGATATGGAAAAGATGTAGTTATTTGAACCTATCCATTCTTTCTTTGAAGACATTTTTGAGAATTAAATTCTAGCTTTCTTTGTTTTCTTCAGAATTAATGAAAATGTTGAATATAGTACTCTAGATAATTGATTTGAATTATCAGTTAGTTACAACAAGATTTGTAAATATTTATAATAGCCAAATGAAATTTTGCCCTCAAGACAATTGTATCCTCATTGACATTTAGCATGCACAGTAATTAGAATGTTAAACAACAATTTAGAACATTTAACCTAATTTATATATGGAAAGAGTATATAGTAAAGATTTTTAAAATTTTTCCCAAGGAACAGTTTATATTCCTCAAGAGACAGTTTATTCAGTTCTTAATTTATTGTTGCAATGCTTATTTTTCAAAAACCTAATTTGGGTGTAGACCACATAAGCAAAGTCTACTTCATAGTCACCTGAGGACTTGGACTACATTACTTCTAATTTTAATTGCATTAAACCTAATAAATATCATTTGACAACAAAGAATATTGTATACAAGGAAGCAAATGTTTATTTTTTATCTCACAATGAAAACAAAAATGTATGCTTATTTTTATGAGGCACATTTTCTCTAAAGACAAACAAGTATAGATAGACCTAAAAATCTCCAAAGGATCAAAAAAAGGTTTTCTATTTTTGTTTAAGGATCCTGTGGCATATTGATAGAATTCAAGTTATATTTTATGGGTTACTTTGATTTGCTTTATTTTGCTTTACTATTTTAAGAAAAAGATGTTTATTAGTGAAGGTTTTGAGGTGGAGGAGACAAACCCTATGCACTAGACTGGGTACATCTTTGACTCTGCACTTGTCTAAGAGTCCAGTGTGATAAAAATATAATTGTGTTTTTAAAGTGTCACATGTGAGAATTTATATGCTCTCAATAAGAAAAGGCAAAGAAGAGATAATGACAGAAACTTGTCATTATCCCTAAATATTCAACACAACCCTCAAATAAATTAGAGAAGGAAAGGATATTGTTATTATTTAAGAATGGCCCAAGGCATTTATTACTTTTTTCCTTTGATTAGAAACAAGGTTCTTTAAGTTTTATACAGGCACTATGTGACATTACTAATACTTTACATAAAATACATGCCACCTTAAAGATTATTAAAGGACTTTTTTTTTTTTTTTTTTTTTTTTTTTTTGGTTTTTTGAGACATGGTTTCTCTGTATAGCCCTGGTTGTCTTGGAACTCACTCTGTAGACCAGGCTGGCCTCGAACTCAGAAATCTGTCTGCCTCTGCCTCTCAAGTGCTGGGATTAAAGGCATGTGCCACCACTGCCCTGCTAAACGACATCTTATGGCTTATAAAATCTATCAAATCAATGAGTTAAATATTATAAAATAATCATATAACAGTAGGTATATGAGAGTTAATGTTGGTTGTGAACTTATGAGATTAAACACAATGAATAGGACAAGTCTCTGGATATTTGTGAGGTATTATCCATATAGATCTAGACTATGAGAATGTATATAAGGGGTTATCCTGAGTAAGTTAATTGATATCGAAAGACTAACTTTGGATGGACCTATTTTATGAGCTAGAAGTCTGTACTTAAGAAGGAAAAGAAGGGACAGAGAGAGACACAGAGAGGATAAAGAGACAGAGAGAAAGAGAACAAAAGAGAGGTAGCTGGTCACATTGTGTATTTAATCAAGAATTATAGACAGATAAATGTTAGAGATCTTCTCTCTCTTGTCCCTTCCTCCTTCCCTTCCTTCCCCCTTCCCTTCTCTCTTTCTCTCAGTCTCCCTCCCTACCCTCCTTCTTCAGTATAGACTTCTAGCTAATGATACGGAAGTATCCAAAGATAAAGTAAGGCTTTCTACCTCAACATCTTGCAAAATAACTTTCCTGCCATTATGGACTAGACCCTTTAACTGTGGCTGTAATAAATCTGTCTTTTATTCCTTAAAATGCTTTGTCAGGTACTCTGTTATAAGAATGAGAAAACTAAAACAACGTGAACACTAAGAACCAAAGAGGATAATGTTCTTGTAAAACTTTCAAATGTTTTTACTAGAAACAACAATAACAAAAATTTTTCCTATGCAAGACAAAGGTCTTGAGGATATGTGCTAATTATATTGTAATTTTAAATGCAGTTTAGCATGGTGTGGTAGTGTATGGCTGTGATCCCAGCATATAGGAGGCAGAAGAAGCAGGGAAGGTCAGGAGTTAAGGTGGTCACCTATGCAGTATATTCAAGGCCAGCCTAAACTACGTGAGAATCTTTGAAAAGATTTCAAATTTTTCCTAACAACAAAATCTCAAAAAACAAAATATCTTCTGTTTTCAAGTGCACTCACCGTATTATCTCCATTTATTGGAGAGTTCACATCCTTGACACATGCATAAAATATCTATAAGAGTGCATAAACATTCTATAGTAAGCAGAAGCCCTGTTAATGTAGGCATATTTACTTAACCTTTTCTAAGCTGATCAAACATAATTTATAACAAATTGTTGAACATTAAATACTTCCCTTGTGACATAATAAACAGCATTTGAAAGATTGAGAAAGAAATGTATTTTGTCAACTGTCAATGACTTTATCTTTCTATTCTTCAGCTAATGAAAATGAATATGTTGGCCATTGGATCAGTAATACTTGAGACAATGACTTTTCTCCTGAACATTTTACTTTAAAGTATAACAGATTTTATTGCCAAGGATACAGAGAATCTGGTTTTTTTCCCCTAAGTAATGATAGAGAAAGTATTCTAAAAAGTGACATTTTAGACAGCATGTCTGGACTTCTGTTGGTAAAGAAATATATACTGAATAAAAACACATTTATCTGAGAACAATAGAAAAAGAACGGCATTGAACAATATAGATTTAAAACTACAGAAGTTGGGGCTGGTTAAATACACTGCCTACATTTTCAGAAGATCTCAGTTCCTTTCCCAACACCCACAAGTCAGTTCATAACTGTCTATAACTTCAAGGAATCAGGTGGCTCCTTCTGGCCTCTGCCTGCACCAGGCATACACATAGTGTACAGATCTGTATGCAGACAAAATACTCACGCATATAAATAAACATTAGGAAAATTTATGTGTAAATAAATAAATACATATATATCAACAATTAATTTTAAAAGGGACCATGAATTTAAAACAGAGCAGGAAGATATATATGGAAGTATTCAGGGGAAAGAAAGGAAAGGGAGAAAGACTGTAGTTATAATCTCAAAAATTAAAGAAAATTTAAGCCTAAAATATTAAAATTGTTTCTACTGATTGATCACAAAATTTTAAACCAACATATTATATCTATTCTTTTCTTTTAAAGATTTATTTATGTATATGGATACATTGCTGTTGTCTTTTTTTTTTTTTAGCTATTTTCTTTATTTACATGTAAATTTTCCCTTTCCCAGGTTCCCCTCCAAAAAACAAACAAACAAACAAAAACAACAAGAACAAACTCCTTTTGCCTCCCCCCCCCCCATGCCTGCCACACCACCCTCTCCCAATTATCGGCCCTGGCATTCCCCTACACTGGGGCACAGAACCTTCACAAGGCCGAGGTCCTTTCCTCCTACTGATGATCGAATTTGCAATCCTCCACTATACACATGCTGCCAGAACATTCAGTCCCACCCTGTATAGTCCTTGATTGGTGGTTGGGTCCCTGGGAGCTCTGAGGGTACTAGTTAGTAATTGTTGTTCGTCCTAAGGGGCTGCAAACCCTTGTCTTTAGACACACCAGAAGATAGTTTTGAGCAACGATGTGATTGCTGGGAATTGAACCCAGAACCTCTGGAATGACAACCTGTATTCTTACCTCCTAAGCCATCTCTCCAGCCCGGTGTCTATTCTTAAACAATTAATGCAAAATGTTTTGTTTTTAAAAATCTTTTTGATCTGGAATCCCCATGAGAATTGTGTAAGTGAGGGTCCCAAAGACTTTCAATTATCCCTTCAACCAGACAGGCCAATTTCATTCCATGAGTTTGTTAAAGCTAACCCTACTACTCAACAGTATCTGAGTCACTATCAATCTGTATCAGTCAGGACTCTCCACTGTGGCAGACCAATGATTGGTAGATACACACAAGAGAGTACTTATTATAGAAATTAGTCATGTGAATATGATGGCCTAGTTCCCTAGTAGGTTGCTCACAAAGTAGAATCCCTGAAATGCCAACCAGTATCATGGCACACTGCAAACCTAAATGCTACAGAGTGGAGGATGACGCTTACTTAGGCTGTGATAGTGATGTCAGCTTGATAAATCACTTGGAGCAGGCCTGACAGAAGGAGTTATTTTTATTATGTTAAGTGCGATGGGACGTCTAGCCTACACTTGGCAGTAACTTTCACAACTGGGAACCTGTAATGATTAAGTGAAGAAACTGAGCAGAGTGTAAGCAAACTCTAGTCACTGCTCTCTGTTACTGATTGTGATGTGATGTGACTATTCTCCTGAAGTTACTACCACTGTTTTCCCAAAACATGGACACTAATCTGAAACTATGAGCTAAAATAAATTCTTTCTCTTTTAAGAGCTAAGTTAGAATTATTGTTTTTTTGGCAGCCACATTAAAAGGATGGCCAAAGACACAATATAATGAAGTAGCCCAGGGAAATTATAGCATAGACACTAGAGGACAGCGTCATAAATCACTCAATTCCCAGTTTCTAGTGGAGAGGCACAGAGTCTGCAAGAGGAGCCAAAGAGAAGATATCACTTGTCCCTAACATTGTGTGGTATGGTGTGTGTGTGTGTGTGTGTGTGTGTGTGTGTGTGTGTGTTTCTTCATTCGACTCAACAATTGGTAAGTACCCATCCACTGAAGGTAGGTTTTCCTTACTAAGTCCACCAGCTCAATGGTGCCAATGTTGTCAGGATTCCATTTATCTAGAATAATAAAACCATAAAATTAACCATCATAACAGTTTCCCTAGAATCAATTGATTTTTATTTGCAACTGCACTCCACATTCCCCTCAAATCATTAAATGAACTTGAAATCCTCCTGTCTCAACTTCCTGAAAGCAGAAGCTACAGTTGCAAATCACCATGATCAGTGACTGTCCTGCATCACCAACAGTTGTGCATCACCAAAAATCGCGCATCATCATGACCAGTTATAATTATGTATCACCAGATCAGTTACAGTCATGCGTCACCATGATCAGTTGTCTTTCTTTTTTAAGTAGGGACTTACATTTTATTTTCTATAGTCATTATTTAGACCATTAATTTTATTTTTGAGACATGCAATATTTGGGAACATTTATGAATTACAATAAGATGCCTCGATCCATATATACATTGAACAATTACATTAATTAGAAAATCCATAAAGAAATGATGAAAATCTAAAATGATATATATGCTAATTATCTTTGCTCATTAATTTAACACTAGAAAATCTAGAAAGGAAAAGAAGCCTCATTAATCTCACATGGTATTTTCCATGCATGGTTCAAATTCTTATCTAACATCATATTATTTCATTTTTCCTATTATTTTTACCATTAAGAAAATAATGCAGTTTTACTTAACTTTTTTTCTTCCTAATTAAGCAATTGCATAAATGTTTTAATAGTTTCATAGTATTATTTTATGTACCTGTATTATATCATTTCTTTATCAACTTACTATGTTTCTACTATTTAGAGTAGAATAGTTTTTGTGAAAGATTTACCTGTGCTGTGTGTTCTATGAGATTTTTGTTTTCTTAGTATAAATCCAACATGTAAGTATTTCCAAGCATATACAATATACAGCACTTATGTATATTGTACATTTGTAAATTACTAAAACATGTACCAATAAATATTCCCATTATCTATTTTTATTTTACTTAGCACAAAAATTACAGATAATAGCAAATAAGTCAGTTTTCTTTACAAGCCATTCAATATAAGCTGAATCATATTTATCAATCAATCGCTAACTTCATATGGAAGATCCTATACAAAGAAATGTTCAACAGCATTCCATTTGCTGTGACAAAATTACAGTTATTTATCTTAAAATTTAATAGTTTAATAAGTTCAAAATATTTTATGTCTTCTTTTGGCACATACAATCTATGTACCTTGATATGTCAAGATGTAACTTTGCCTTTACACCTCAGTCACATCTAAAGTATCATGTTCCTCAAGTTCTGATATAGGTACAGTGTCACCTTTCAGCCCTCCAAAGATTACTATTATTTCTTGATGCAGAATTATAAGGCATGTTGTGTCTACAGGATGAGTTTAAATAGGGGCTGGAGAGATAGCACAAAATTTAAACTGTGTTCTTTGCAATGTTATGACATGAACTACATCATCAGAAAGCACATAAAAAGGCTTGGTGCAAATTTCTGTGCTGGCAACTCCAATGTTAGAGAGGTGGGAACAGTTCTCTTAGACTCACTAGACAAAAACATAGCATACTTGCCAAGCTACAGAATTATGAAGGAAATCTTGTTTCATAAAGCAGATTGTGACTGAGGAATGACAAGTGGCTGAACTTTGATGTCTACATGCATGCACACATGAATGCCTGCATCCCAAACATAAACACTGACACATTCAGACATACACACACACAAACTAAAATTGTGTCCCTTTATTGTAAATTTTATTTTTGGTTTTTGTAAAGTAAATATGGCTATGTGCAGCCCCTATGTAACAAAATGCCATAAGGTATTTAAGAACATGGTTGGTCAAGAAACAGATATACATGAGAAGCAGTAACACAGGCAACAATAGAGTAACAGTTTGACAGATTTATATGCAGGTAAAGCCCCTTATTAGAAAGAACCAAGTCACTGATTATTATTTGAACCAGGAGAATAACATTCAGGGTAAGAAATGAGGAAAGATATCTACTAGACAAGAGGGTTCTGGGAAAGAATTGACATTCCTACATCATGGTGCCCTGGAGGATATTTCTGATCTTCAGTGTTCTGAACAACAGCAGTGGCTTGGGTTTATAGAGACCTGAGGTTTACCAAATCCATGAATATTAGATGTTATGGACAGTTTCTCTAGGCACACAAATTCAATAGTGTGATAAGTAGCTAAGTATTTTTCCACTTGTGCTATATATAGACTGTCAGTAGCAGGCATATCAGGCAAGATATTGCAACCTTCCATGAAGAAGCCATCAACCTAATGGGTCACCATGTAAAAAGCATTGTTCATCCATCGATTTATTCACCTATGCAACAGTCACTTCTTCAAGAAAGTTTACTTCAGCCAGGCAGTGGTGGCACATGCCATTAATCCGAGCATTTGGGAGGCAGAGACAAGCGGATTTCTGAGTTCGAGGCCACCTTGGTCTACAGAGTGAGTTCTAGGACAGCCAGGGGTATACAGAGAAACCCTGTCTTGAAAAAAAAATGAGTTGAATCTTATTAGGACCTCTTCCTCATGAGATTCCTTAACATATGCTCACTTAAACTTGCCAATCCAAAATAGAAAACAACACATTTCCTTATTCTACTTTAAGACTCCTACTGGGAAACACAACATATTGAACTTACTATCTAGCTTTCCCTAACTCATTTCTATTTTGCTGTTAGTAATAGAACTATGAAAATGTAACAATGTGAGTTATTATTTGATTACTGTTAATCATGCTTCTAAATATGCTCCCCCCTCAAATTTTTATTGCTTTGACTATTCTTATCTATTCATGTGAATATTATGCAATATTAATAATAATCTTCTACCCAGAGTTTTACAACTATACATTAAAAGGTTAATTGTATGCTAGATTTCTTATTCTTTCATCATATCTGTCTAACAAATAACTTTTTTTCTCCAAGGGCAAAACAAGGTTTTGTTCAGAATGTATAAAGAAGGGAGAATCATGCTCGCCAAAGCAGCTTTGCTCTAATGTGAAATGTCCTTTCTTTATTTTCATTATATACTATAATTTCTTCACTGCTTAAGTGTGCTCCACTAGTCATCTTTGTGATACCCTAGGGTGATACACAAACTTCTTGAATGCATATAGACCGTGAATCCGCTGAACATCAGACTAAGCTGCACCAAACACCAAGTCTCCACTAGAAACATTGAAAAGCAGACACAAACTGAGCAAACTTTGCCAAAAATCTGGGAAATGGTCAAAGGTATCCAGCAAACTTCAACACACCATTCTCAATTACAGACAGAACAGTGAGACAAAAGATCAATGTTGTTAGGGAAGAATATAAACAAGAGAGTAATTTAACCAAGCCTGCCAAGCTGAACAGACAATGTTTTTAAATTTACATAAATACAACCAAAAGTCTGACAGGAACAAGGGCAAAAAGATTTTATTTATTTATGACAGAAGAGATAACTCCCCCACACACAAGGACCCACCCATTGCTACTTCCTCCAGCTATATACTATCTCCTAAAGTTCCATACCTCCCAAAATATCAGAACTACCTGGGAACAATGCACTCAAAACATGAATTTTAGAAAACACTTCATTTTCAAAACTGAATGCCCCGACTCCCAAAGTCACATGAACATCTCATAGTCTACCTACAGTCTTAATATAAGTCCAAAGCTTACAAACGGTCAAAGTTCTCAGTCTCTATCGGAATTCAAGGAAATTTCTTTACCACAAGCCCTTGTAAGATTAAAAAAAAAAAATTCAATATCCAATAGCACAGAATGAATATGCCCATTCCAAAGGAGAGAGACATGGATAGATGATAACCAAAGCAAACTGAATGGCCCAAAATCAAACCTTAGGTCCTACAGGCCAAATCTACCATCTGACGAATGTGGTATTATGGTATGAGTTCCAAAATCCTTTCTTTCTATACAGGGTCTCTATCTACAGGTTGGTTGTTTGCTTGCTTTTAGGTGTTTGGTGTTTTCAAAGAATTCAAAGAAGCCTATGCAAACTAAAATTGGTAAGAAATGTTACTTAAAAGCAAAGAATTAATATAGAAATCATATGCTACAAAAAAAGAGTGGGCCTCTTCGGTTAGAGTACTCAAGGCGCTAATTTGTTTGGAGACTCCATTTGTGACATCCAAAGGCGAGGATGTCGCTATAGATCTAGGAGAGGTGTTTCTGTTTTAATTAACAGGTGAGAAGTGAGGAAGCTTTTCTTTACTCACCTTACTTGGTCCTTTCCTCCATCTGATTTTAATCACAGAACCATCCAATTATGCAATATACAATAATTTTTGGGAGCGTTTTCCTGTGAGTTAATTCTGAAGATAAATTGCACATAATTTGCCTATTATTCACACACTCCAAACCAGTTCAGGCTGGACCAGAATTCTTTCTCTCATTCTTAGATGTATTGCAGGAAATGCTGGGAAGAAAAATTAACATAAAGGTCACTTACTAAAGAGCTGTGAGAGGGCTGGAGAGATGGCTTAGAGGTTAAAAGCACTGACTGCTCTTACAGAGGTCCTGAGTTCAACTCCCAACAACTAGATGGTGGCTCACAGCCGTTTGTAATGGAATCTGATGCAGTCTTCTGGTGTGTGTCCGAAGACAGTTACAGTGTACTATTGTGGATGGTTCTGTTGCTGCTTGCTCTCCCAGGAGAGGATGTCTGGAATGGGAATGAGTCAGGTACTCAGGTGGCTTCCTGTGAACCAATCCCCTAATGAATAAAAAAGCCAATCACTAGGTGAGTTGGCAGGACTTCCGGGTGTCAGGAAGGAAGAGAGGTAGCAGGACAGGTTAGGTCCTCTTTGGAACAAGACAGCAGAGGGGTAAAATATTGCTGCTAGAGTTTCCTAGTATCATGGCGGATCCACAAGGATTCGCCACCGGAGGAAACAGATTTTAATAAGGCTTATAAGACTAGGCTTTAGTTGATGTAGCCAGAGGTTGAGATACCATTGTTTCTGAACTAAGTTTGTGTTGCGTTTTCCTTAAGGTGGGCGGCTTCAAGAGAAAAAGGTACAGCGGCCAAGCATGGGTTTGCCTGAGGTGCTCTACAAAGGCCGTGTGGGATTTGAAGCATGGGGGTAACAGCTCGCCAGTGGGAACCTATCGAGCTGGGTGGAGAGATTATGGAGCTTAGAGTTAGAATCTCCAGGAGATAAAAAACAGGTCAGCCATTGCCCACTAGTGCATGGCTGGCCAGGCTACTGAGGCAGAGGCACAAGTGCGGGAACGTGCAGGTTCTAATTTTTTTTTAAGTATTTCCCACAACAGTGTACCCATATAAATACAGATAAATAAATAATACTTAAAAAAATAAAGAGTAGTGAAGAAGAGTTAATTTGTCTCAATTTCTGGATCAGGGTGTAAGTGCAACGTGATACAGTTGTGTGTCCTGTGTTTCTTGGTGCATTTATAGGTTGGTGTGCCTAAGGCAGTTTGTCCCCAGGTTGTTAAACTTTCAATATACACTTATGCTTGCCTACCCTAACCCAATTCCTGTTGCCTTTCAGTTTACATGACCCATTTTTTAGGTCAACCCTGTTCATTGTCTGATATTTTCTTGATCAGATATATCAGGTTCCTAATATCTCCAACTTCCTAAGTCTATACTGTGTCTTGGATTTAACTGTCATGCCTTCATGCACCCCTCACTCAGGACCTCTAGCTGTTACCATGTACTTGCTGTACAATCCACAGTCTTTCATACTTTCCTTCTAGATATTGGAATAAGCCTTTGTGGCCTCATAATACTTGAAAATTATAAGCTTTTACAACAAGGATTATGTAGAGAATGCCATATTCTATCAGTTTGAGAAGTAACTGGTAGTCCGTGGACTTGATTGTAACTTTTGAAGATTCCTTAGCACCTATATGAATGAACCTGCAAAGACAGTCCCCAATCAGTTCCCAGCATGACTTTGTGTGGCTGAAGCACCCAGAAAGGTCTCTTTTATCAAGAGGAAAATCTTGGAGTAGTCTATCAAATTCCCAAGGTGCCCATGAAGTAGCTTTCCTAATGTTTTAGTATAAGTGTTTGGCTTGTTTTTAATGATGCAGGTCCCCACTATACTTATTCCCAACTTACAATTCTCCCCTTTTCTCAGCATCTTGTGTATTTTTAAAATCTCTCTGAGGCAAATTTGTTGTCAGCCCTCTAAGTATGGATAAGAGCAGCAAAAATATACCACAATCTGCATACTCTTCTGCCTTAAAATTTATGCTACCAAATTAATGAGTGTATCACTTTGAACTGTAATACATTCAGAATCTCAGTGCATGTACAAAACATAGATGCATTTTTTTTTTTTGCTAGTGAATTTTTTTTTTGCTTGTCTGTCATCCAATTCATAATGCTAACCCCATTTTCCATGAAATCTCATGGGCCTGCTATCTCTTGCAATTGGAGTTTTAACCTTCCACCAAAATTGCCCATTGAGCTCTGCTTATAGTATTTGAAGCTTTTTATTACCTATTATAACCTACTTTACCAATCTCATAAAGTTGTTTCCACAGGTCCCAAGGTTTAAATACCATCACACAGTCAGGTTTAATCAACAGAGCAACTCACTTCCATTGGACCAAATATTTGTATTAGTTAATTTTATTAGTATTATGAAACATGTATCAGAAACAGCATAAATGAAGAAAAAGTTATTTTAGCTCATATTTTCATATGGTTCCACACATAATCCCTTGAGATCCTGCTCCTGGGTATAATTTTATTATACTTAATATACACACCATAGCAGAGTCATACTTTATAGCCAGCAACAGATGAATCATTTGAGGTTTGCAGAGAATCCATCTCATGTCATAAATTACATTATAAACAAAACTCGATAAAACTAAGAATAGTGAAATCATACACAATGACTTTTACTGCAGTAGACTCGGAGCAGAAATTAACAGGAACAAACTGCAAATTCCCAGTATTTTGGCTTTAAGTAAGACATTATTAAAGTCAGTGTGTCAAAGATGATCACTGCAAATAATGCCCATCCAAATGCTCCAAGACAATAGCAATGACCAGGGAGCCACAGATACTTATAAACCTCGGATGAAAAAAAGAAGAAATCTTAAATGATCTACACTGACTCGTTACAGAACAAGTAAAAAAACACAGGAAGAATAAACATGATGATAGAGATAGCGTAGCATTTCTACTATTAACAGAATACAAATTTTGTTTTCCTAAAAGATAAAAGAGACAGAAAAATATTCTTACAAAGACAATAAATATAAATAACTAAAAAAAAAAGTAACTTAACTACTAAGGTCTGAGAGAAGACAATAGACAAATATAAACCACATGCTTAGACAACATAGATGAATCAGATAGCATCCACATGCGGTGGATCACAAATGCCTATAACTCCAGCTCCAGGGGGACCTGACACCTCTAGACTTTCTTGGCACCAATAATCATGCACACATACTCTTATACAGGTACACACATGCACATTATTATAAGTAAAAGTAATTTTTTTTAACAAAAAGAATTCCCCAAAATTGGAGGGGTTTGGAAGCTAATTTAGAAAAGCAACTTCCCATTCCTCCTTTTAATTAAACTTGATTGCAGCTAATATTGGGAGGAAAATGTTGTGAGAACTATACAGAAAGAGTTGGAAATGGGGGAATAAGCTGGGGATTTGAATAAAACACATTATATTAATGTATAATGTTTTCAAACAGTAAATTTGAACAACTCAGATGTCCCTCAACAGAGGAATGGATACAGAAAATGTGGTGTCTTTACACAATGGAATACTACTCAGCTATTAAAAACAATGACTTCATGAAATTCTTAAGTAAATGGATGGAACTTGAAAATATCTTGAGTTAGGTAACCCAGACACAAAAGACTACACATGGTATCCTCTAACTGATAAGTGGATATTAGCCCAAAAGTTCAGAATACATAAGATACAATTCATAGAACATTTGAAGCTCAAGAAGAAGGAAGAACAAAGTGTGGATGCTTCAGTGCTTCTTAGAAGGGGGAACAAAATACTTATAGGAAGAAATATGGAGACAAAGTGTGGAGTAGATACTGAAGGAAAGGCCATCCAGAGACTGCCCCACCTGGGGATCCTTCTCATATACAGTGATCAAACATGGATGCTATTGAGGTTGCCAGGAAGTGCTTGCTGACAAGAGCCTGATATGGCTGTCTCCTGGGATGCTTTGCCAGAGCTTGACAAATACAGAGGCAAATGCCCACAACTGGCCATTGGAATGAATGTGGAGTCCCTGATGGAGGAGTTGGAGAAGGGACTGAAGGAGCTGAGGGAGTTTGGAGGCCCATATGGGGAGCAACAGTGTCAATCAGCCAGACCCCATGGACCTCCCATGGACTATACAATGCATTCTGTTCTTTTCCAAGCAAAGACTACACATGGAGGGACCCAGGGCTCAAGCTACATATGTGGCAGAGGATGGCTTTGTTGGACATCAGTGGGAGAAGAGGCCTTTGGTCCTGTGAAGGCTTGATGCCCCAGGGAAGGGGAATGCCAGTGAGGGAAGGTGGGAGTTGTGGGTGGGTGAAGGAGCACCCTCATAGAGGTGAGAGGGGATAGAGGGTTTCTGGAGGGGGAAATCTGTAAAGGGGATAACATTTGAAATGTAAATAAAGAAAATATCCAATGAATGGGAAAAAATACATACATGAAACATTTGGCAGCTTATTGGAAGTGATCTACTGTTGCCATCAACTATCATGGATCCAGACCCAAGCTGAAATATGAAAATATTGTTTTGAATCAGCCACATCAAGTCATCAGCAGCTTCTGCAAGATTACAAAGAGTAATTCATTCTCATTACCTGGCCAGTTTTCCATAAACTTGAAACCTATTGTTAGAACTTGTAGATCTATCAGCAGGCTAAGTTGGCCTGCTTTAATTGCTATTTTCCTAACTGTAGAATTTTGTCACCAAAAATCTAAAGTACTTTCATTTACTTTAATCCCTCCAGCTAAAGTTGAATACATCAGATAACCATTTCAAATTGTTTGAGAAATGTATGGTTGTGTCACAAAGAATAGAAGAGTTAAAGCATACGCCTTTGAAGTTTAGTATTATCAAAATAAGAAGCAATAAATTTACAGTAAAAGGCATAGCAGAAGTCACACTGTGCTTTCAGGATTCCTTGAATTGTTGACAAGAATCTTATGCTAGACATACAAAGTTACTGAGCAAATAAGGCCTGACACAAACTTCATGTCTACAACAGAAGAAGAGAGATGTATGTGGATTTTTTTGCAAGTGAATTTTATTTAATAATGATTAATAAATTCATTAACATAAAATTAATTGCATCTTCAGGATTACTGCATCAAGAGCACAGGGTGGAGGAGGACCATTAGAGCTGAGCTGCTTGTCCTTGCCTTTTATTTTCACATGTAGCAGTCTGGCCTCTTAAAGCAAAAATAGAAGTGAAATGAGCATGTAACCATAGAAACCGCATGAAGCAGTTAAAGGAAAAGGCACTTAAGGTGTAAAAACACCAAGTGAATATACAATGCATAACAAGCCATATTCATAGATGTCAAACTGAAGTATAGGTATGACTATTGTTCACTAGAGTCTTTGACAGTAATTCTAGCTCATAAGGCGATACCTACTAAGACATAAATTTTAGTCTGTTGCTTCAAAGATAAAATGAAAAAAGAAAAAAAAGTACCAGTAATTGTAGACTTTTAGCATGAAACTAAGAATGTAATAGAAAGCACATAGAATTTAATCAAGTTAAATTTAATTTAAAGAGACATTACAGTCTTTACTCAATAATCAAAGAGCTTTGTTAAATATATAAGCAAGGAGCACAGTACTTTTCCAAAAATAATTATATCTTTACACTATGTATATGTGTGTGGAGGGATGGTATGTGCAAGTGGGTGCTAGTTTCTCATGAGGTCCACAAAGAATGGCAGATCCCCAGTAACTGAAGTTTCTGGTGTGGTTGTGGGTATCTAGATGGGTGCTAGGAACCAAACTGCAGTCCCCTGCTAGAGCAGCAATCATAATTGACAACTAAAATATCTCTCCAGCCCTGGAAGTTTTAGTATTAGATTATGAAGTCTCAAACTAGACAGACCCCTGAAAATGGTAAATAGACTGTGGAAGTCAAAGATTTTTATAAAATGGAAGGCAGATAACTTATTCTTTAATTCAATGAGGAACATTTTGTAGTTATATAGTACCACAAGTTATCAGCCCTATTCCTAAAATAGTCTGTTATCAGAAACATTGTGTCCATATACATATAGTATTAGATATGCAACCAGGGTGCTGATAAAACGGGTCAGATAATGAGGTATGGCATAATAGAGAGAAAACACTTTAATGACATTTGATACTGGATATATTAACCAAAGATGAGGGGCTCATTCTTGAAGATGGATGAATGGATTGTGTGTCTTGGAAGAAGGATATGTAAACATTTGACAGGTCAGTGTACCTTGCTGTGAAAGGTATAAGTACATGTCTTTAGTATATAACTCCTCCCTTTCTTAGTAATAGTTTTGAATCAAAATATAACTACCCAATAAAGAGTATGTTTGCAGCTCCCTGCAATTAGGAGTACATTGTATTAAACTGTGGACAATAGAGTATGATGGAATTCAATATCTGGTTAGATTCTTAGGTGGAAAGGAGGATACTCTTTATTTCTTTTCTCTAGCCTTCTCATTAATGGAACTCAGACACAGGAAGACTGTTGAAGCTGTCATCCTTTACTTTAGGATAACTGTATAGAAGCAAGGAAAAAGGCACAGGCACTGTGCGGATACTGCATCATCAGCTTCATAGTTCTACTATTGTAGTTGTTACTGTAAAATCTCAATCAGCACTTCTATAAGGAAATTTATAGTATACCACTTGAAGAATTTCTCCTCCATTTCTTCACACCTAAAATAGAGATATTTGTAGCTACTAGTTAGGAGTAATCCTTGAGTTAAATAAGGGTGTATATGAAGGCACTCAGCTTAATACCCACTTATCTTAGTGACTTTTCATATCACTGATATAAAACCCTAGAAAAAGCAACTCAATGGAAGAAAGAGTCACTTGACTCACGGTTATAACAGATACATTTCATAGTAGTGGAGGAAAAAACATGGCAGCAGGAGCTCACACATGTTGTTATGGGAGCTGTTGTTTGTTGTATGAGCAGACAAGAAAGAAAAAAAAATGTACAAAAAGATCCAGGCTACAAAATGCAAGGTTTAATGCACCATATCCCAGCAACCTAGTAACTAAACTTGATCCTATTACCTAAAAGTTCTAAAATTTTATAAAAGAAGACCCTATCTGGGAACCAAATGTTCAAACAGGAGATTGGGGGATATTTTACATAAAGTCCGTTGAATCATGCCCCTGGTTACTGTGGGCTTATGGTCATCTAATGGAAAAATGCACTTAGGTCAATTCCAGTTGTCATGAAAATCTTAGGAGTTTAAGTACTACTAAAAAGGCCAAAATGTCTTTGGAGATTAGAGACAAAATCTTACCTGTGATCTGTTTAATGCAAAAGCAACATATACAATTGCAATATAAATTGCTACCAAGTACAAAGTCCCCCTACCCAAAGGAGTGAAGAGGAAGATGACAAGGAAAATGTGGGGCTAAAGCATACCTAACCCCTACCAAAGCAAATACCAAACCTTATAGGTGCACATCCAGAATTCAGTACTCAGGGTGATGCAATTTGGATTGTAGCTGGCTAGGTTGACCATACCCTTCCATTTTTATTACCTCTTTAATGCACAGTTCTTCATCTAGCCTAAAACTTTTCTCACTGGATGCCTTATGTTTCTTCCGTCTTTAACACTCTGAGTTCTTCATTGCAAGTTAGACTTCACCTGCCCATGACATTCTTGATATACACAAAAGCTCCCTGCAGGAAATTCAAGCCTATCACCATTGACTTCTTTCACAGTTTTTTGGACTCATGGCAAAAGATTCCATAACCCACTCAATCTTACATATTGTGCTATTGTAAAAGCAGTACCATATGAATGAAGGCAAGTACAATGCTTGCTCTAAGTGTGGTCTGCCTCGTGAAGCAACCACTGAGCACCTGGAAAACAAATTCAATAGAAGACTCCACTTGAGGATGGACTGAAAGACTTGGTATTCTTGGTCTCCTAATAAATTATTTAATAATTGAATCAAGGAAGCATAAAGATAATTGATTTGAAGTTTGGAAGAAAAATACGAAGCAATATATAAATCTCAAAAGCTGTATAAAAAACGAAGATATAAAGGAGAAAAAGAAAAAGTCTTGTTGCTTGAGTTATGCTAGTATAAGGGTTAGCTACATGGTGGGAAAGGAACTTTGAGAAAATGCCCAGAGTCACAAAAGAATGGTGCTAAAGGCTTTGGCAAGCATTCAAAAGAAAGCGTAAAAGAAGGAAAAGGAATTCAAAATTGTAAGCTCCTTTTGGCATACTTTACCCACCAGGATAGAATGCTTCTTTTTAAGCTCTGTGTCAAATGGATCTTTCCTCTCTTAAGTTGCTTTTTCTAGGATTTTATATCAGTGATAAGGAAAGTCATTAATACAAACAAGGCCTACTGGTACTCTCAGATATACCTTTATGTCTGGTAACATTACTTTTCTTAACAGTTTTTAATTACAGAAAAATACACATAATATATAATTTATCCTCTTAGCCATTTAAAGGTAAATAAATACAGTTGAATTTATCTTATGCACAATGATGTCCAACTGCCACCCTGTCTGGCCCAGTATATCTTTATCACATCCCCAAAGATAACCCCTTACCCAATAAACCTCTCTCCTATATCTTCCTCTCTCTAGTGCCAGCAACTACCATCTTGGTTCTGGTCAAGTATTCTTAGTCTCTCATAAAGGGTGTTTTTACTTAAGATAATGCCTTATGTGTCTAGCTCTGTATGTTTTGTCCAAATCCTAAAAATTTGAGATTGAATTTAAAATAAAGATATTTGGTGGTACAAATTTAAAAAGATTATAGCAGTCATCCCAGAACAAGATGGGGTTCTGGTGATAGGCAAATAAAATATTTTACTGTTGAATATGAATAGAGCCATAAAGTTTTGTAGAGGTAAGTAAAAGACCATATTGACAGTTACAATTATCTAGTAGTTTGAGACAAAGTTAAAAATCTGACGATTCTATTGGCTTTTATTTACAGCAACCTCTGGCAATTTATAAATTCTCTGTTGAATGGATATATAATACAAAACATTTTGTTAAATTGTTAGCAATTAAAAAGAAAGAGTTAGTAGAAACTTCATTTTAGTTTTCAGAAAATAAATCAATGATTGCTATTTGTAACTTTCATGTTTGCTGGAAGAAAATAGGATACATAAAGATTTCAACTGATAAGCCTTAAAGGATTTCAGAGAATAAATTTATCATTAATTGACAAGTTTTATTAAAATGAAGAAAGCATGTTTTCTGTGAAATAGAAATTATATTAACTCTCCAAATTCTTAGTGTGGTAAGTTTTGAGCTTCAACTTGGAGAATTTGTAAGTAGAATTTTATAACAGTCTTTCTTGTCCATTACATATTTAAATACTAATGAGTTTCAGAGGTAACTAGTTCAACTTTGTTTCAGAGATAACTGCTGTTCAACTGTGTCAAACTCCAAAGGCCTTTTCTTGCCTTAAGGACAAAAAAGAATAGATACATTCACTTCATGTTGCAATATAGAGCTTACATAATTTCTCATAGTACTAACTTATTAGATATCTTAAAATGTTTTTAAACTGGGAGGGAGTTGGGAACAAGGGTTTGTCTTTGTTTTTGTTTTGTTTCATTTTATTTTATTTTATGTTATTTTTTTTGGAAGAGAACCTGGGAAAGGAGATATTGTAGTATATGTAAATAAAGAAAACATCTAATAAAAAATAAAATAAAATAAAATAAAGGTGTCATGTATTTTGCAGGAACTTGAGAATATCACCCTGAATGAGATAACCCAGTCCCAAAGTATATGCATGATCTATATTCACTTATAAGTGGATATTAGTCATAAAATACAGATGCCATGATGTATTCCACAGGCCAAAAAAGAAGCTAGAGAAGAAGGAAGGCTCAAGAAATGAAGCTTGTGTCTCACTTAAAAAGAGGAATAAAATAGACATAATATACAGATGAGGAGGGGAGCTGGGAGCTTGGGGGAAGGGAGGAGGGAAAGGGGAACGTGGGTTCTGGATCAAGTGTCCGGGAAGGAGAAAAAAGTATGTTTAAATGAAGAAAGTTTGTTCAGTCTTTGAATAGCATGTCTGTGAGGTCTGAGGATGCCCTGAGCCTGAGAGTTCAGGATCATATTGGAAAACATAAAACTCCTTTGCAGAAAATAAAACTTGTTCCCTGACAATCTTGTACTTTCTATGCTTGGTATATATATATATATATATATATATATATATATACACATATATGGTAATTTTAATGATCTTATTCCTAAATCTTAATTTTGCTTCTAGAAAATTAATACCCTGTAAGATAACATGTTTTATAAAACAGTAAGTAAAGAGGCTCTGTCAAGAGACACATAATTATGAGTCAAGGTGAGACTCAACTCCTCCCTTTAATGTGACCAATCTAACACTCTGACATTTCTTCATCAGTAAATTGAGATTAATACTAATTCCCACTCCACATGGCTTCCAGGTTAAATGACATCAAAAATTAATGGGCTTGAAATATTTCTTGGTCCTCAATTATATGATTAAACTAGAATAAATATAGTAGTATTATAGAACTAAATGAATAAAATATTCTGTGTGTATTAATACACAAGGAGTGAGTAGTAAAAAAATAGAATCCTATGTAAACAATTCCATGGATTGGTGTACATTCTTTTGAAATACAAGTTTACTCAGGTATATCAGCAAAAGAGCAAAGAATTACCAATTACATTAGGGAGTACACTTCATTTCTCAAAAGACACTGCTTCATCTGAAGTTGAAATAATAACTACTATATTAATAAGAAAACTTGAGTTAAGCTATTGCAGGAAACAGGAAATATATGTGTGTGTGTGTGTGTGTGTGTGTGTGTGTGTGTATGTGTGTGTGTGTGTGTGTGTCTATAGACAAGAAGCTAAGCTTTTCTTTCTATACATATATATACATATATATCCATACACATATGGATATATATACACATATTTGAGTATTTTCCTTCAATATATACATGTATACCATATTCCTGTTAAAGTCAGAAGTGTTCATTGGATTCTGTGGACCCTGAGTAACAGAGGACTGTTGACCATATCTCTTAAGTCATTTAAATGGAGTATATGTTGTGATGCTATCTAAAAATAAAATATGGGATAGAAAATAGTAAGTAGCAAGGCTAGATGAGAAATGAAACTGGTGCTCGTACACACTACCTTAAACATTGTAGGTAATTTTTAATGAAAAAGTCAGTTGAAATAGATCTTTAAAGGTTTTTATAACAAAGAGATATAGTCCCTTGAGGGTCAGTGAAGAATTAGTTCAGTGAAGCTTAACAAGAGAATTAAGGAGCATTAAGTTATTAAAATAAATAATCATTTCTGAAGTAATGCAGCTCCACCTCATTCTTGATTAAGTAAAATAAAACTTATCTGCAGATCATTGCTTCTAGGAAAAGTAACTTAAACAGATTCCAAATATAATAAGCAAGTTGAATTAGTGAACCAGGTGGTGTGGAGGAGTGATTTAGACATGTCTCAACACCAAACAAAAAGATTAATCTATTTATGTTGTATCATTAGCATTACCATTATTAGACAGCAAAAAAGAGTGATGTTAAATATGCATTTTAAGATATAAAATATGTATGCAAGCATTCCAAGAAGTTGCCAAACCAAGATAACTATAGACTAGATTTGCTCTAAGTCTTTCTGGGAACTAAAATAGAAAAGAAACTAAAAATTAAAACTTCAAATAGAAATTAGTTTAAATTTAAAAAAATCAGTGAAAAATTTCTAAAGATGATAAATATTGTTATTAGTGTGTTTAAAATGAAAAACTAATTTTATTTGACAGACTAAGGATTTTCAAAGTATTTCCCTTGATTATTTTATATCTACTAGCAAATTAAAATGTTAAGAATACTAAAACATATTGGTTTTCCCATGATATGTTACCATCAATACTTGTTAATTTTTTTATATTCCTTCAGCTATTTAATTACTGACATAAGGGAATTTCCCTACTAATTTAGGAGCTCAATAGTTGAAATACTGAGCAATTTATGGCCTTAATATAGATTCAAGTTTTTTCACATGCATTCTTACAAATTTTTTTACAATGATATTTTGAAGTACAATGTTAAAAATTTTATAATCTAGCAGTGGTTATATCAAAATATACATTAAATGTATTTGTATTATTAATATATACATTTGTTTGTCTTATTAGTATATACATTATACCAAAAAAAGTTAATAACAGGTATATTCTAAAACAAAAAAAATAAATGTATTCCAAGATAAGATAACATTCCATAAAATTATTTCCTGTAATTACCTTAGACATTTTTAAAAATACATCTAAATAAATTCCCAAAAAAATAGTATCACAATCTAGTTTGTATTTTTAATTTTTACTTAGTATGCATAATTAGTAAATTTTTCGGTTCCAACAGAAATCATAGTTAGGGTTTTAGTTAAGTTTTTGTTTTTTGTTTTTGTTTTGGTTTGGTTTGGGGGGTCTACACTGACTAAAGTTTTATAAACCTGAATATTTTCATGTTTGAAGTAGTAAAATGTGACATAGAAAAGGATTACAACTGAAGTTGAAGAATGTGCTTTGCACATGTAAAATGAGGAAGATTCACACTAGCCTAGTAGCGTCTTCCTTTCATGGGCTTAAAGGTAACAAAGATCTTGTCAAAATCTGCTGCTTCTGTATTTGCTAACTGGCTTATGCCACAACATAGTGCATTATCTTAAACAACATATCACTTGGTTTGCCTTCAAATTTTTTAAACCTACGAAATGAAAACAAACATAGCAGGTAAACTACATGTTTAACATGAAATTCAAATTGTATCATATAATTATGATGACTATATTAGTAACAGAGCTGACACTCTATAATTGTGAGGTATTTGAATTTTTATAAATAGGATCTTTTTACTTAAAATTTACAACACTCAGATAGGTATACAACATACACATGAACATGCATATATCAAGGTGTTCCCCAACATGGTAACTAACAATCTCTGCAAAGGCAAAAGGACAGAACTGTTTACTAGAACAATATGGTTTGCTTCTTAGATAGAATCATTTTAAGAGGGAATTTGTAAAGGAAAAGCTAAGCAAAACAGGATATTGGGATGAAGGTCATGTGAAGTGACAAGAGTCATATTCCTCACAATGAATTGATCTTTCTTCATTTCCTCTAAATGACAGCACTGACTTATACTCTTATTTCAAAAATAAGCTAGAAAAGTTGTCAGGAAGCCACTGATTGTGTGAGACAAAATTTATGTGTTACAGTGCAAAGAAACAGAATATTTTTATAACTTTCAAGAATCTCAAGCTGTCAGCATGCACAATGCACACACACATACAAACACAACTAGAAAAAAATCACAATGAAATATCACTTGCTCCAATGAAAGAGTCAGTATGACTAATGTCATGACATAATAATGCTCTTGGTATTGATGAGTCACAGGGCTGAGAAAGATGACAATCTGGTACAGAAGCTAAGGAATAATCATTAAGGAGCCAATTTCCCTTAGGGATATAGAGAAGGGTTGGATTTCAGTACACAATATTGCAATATCTTATTTTGAGTGCCATGTCACTCTCCTTCCATTCTCCTTAGCTATATGAGTTGATCTCCTGCTTACTGAATTCCCAGAAAGAGAGATATGAGGATATGGTTGAACTTATTTTCCTCTTTAAGTGCAACTTCGAATTAAATTATGATTTGATTAAAAAATCCTGACATCACTAACCTAAGTGAGGTGTGGCCTTATCTGGAAGACAGTGATCTTTCTTTAGCAGGAGTAATAAAGATGAGTATCCCATTAAATATTTTCCCATGCATTATAAAAAGTACAGCACTAAGTTATTGGGGCCAATGCCAAGAAACTATGATAATGTATCAGTACATAGATCTGGGATTATTTTCATCATTCTTATTAAAATTGCATACTATAATACATAAACTTAGAATTCTGTTGGTAACCAGAAATGAAAATCAACTGTTTATTAAAAAAAAATTCTTCAATTTGACGTGAGTCCTCTAAACTTTTCAGTATGAACAAATATACATTATTCAAGAGAGAAGCTCTGTCAGGCCATAGTGACCTCAAGAAAGCTAGAAAATGCAGCCTTGCATACTGTCTTGCAATGAAAGCACTAAATATATGACCCTGATTCTGAACTCTAAAGAGATGTGTTTTTCTTAACCTTTGTTGCTTTGCTCTATATTAAGGATTCCATCCCTTATCATTTTTATTCTTGAAAATGATAGTGCTCAGAGTTTCTTCAGAAGTTGAGATATAGAAGGCAGTAGAAGATAATTGTCAAACTTAATTTCCACAGAATTTGGGGAGTGGAACATGATATGATAGAAAAGATTTATTTGTAAAGGAGAAGACAAGAATGGCAGTAATATTTTTGCTGCCACTTGAGCTACCCAAACCCCATCACTAAATTGACTAGTAATTCCTTCAGTGAATTGATGGAAAGGTAAATATGGTAGGAGTCAATTCACATTAGCTTGTTATTATTCATTGTTTAGATTCTTTGGTCAAGTCCTTTTCTTGTCTATAGATACAAGTCTAGTATCAGGTGATAGATATTAAATCCAACTATTATAATAAATATAATAATTACTACTACTATTATTATTATTTATTTGCTCTTTATTACAAAAATATCTCATTGTACCTCAAGCTACCCTTTTACTCTCTATATAACATAGGGTAGCTTTGAACTTATTCTTTCTGACTCCAAACCTCCTGTAATGACTATTCCTGGTTGTCAACTTGACTACGTCTGAAATGAACTACAATCCAGAATTAGAAGGCTCACCTGTGGCCCTAATCTGGAGGCTGAGAGATACAAGTTTCTGACCTGAATCTTGGCATGGAGAACTTGAGGAATAGTGGCTATGAATCCCATAGGATTAACATAGAAAGCTTTATGAGTTCAAGAGCATCTGGGATTAAGGGTGTGGTGGCATAGTGACTATGAATCTTAGAAAATTAAGACTGGAAGATCTATGAGTTCAAGCAAGGTCATCTGGGGTTAAAAGTGTGGTGGCACACATCTTTAACCTGGGCCACACTTTTTGCTAGAGACCTATGTAAGGACATTGGAAGAAGGAAGGCTCTCTCTCTCTGCTTCGCCTGCTTGCCTTGTAGGACTGGGCAACTGCTACATCCTTGGACTTCCATTCACAGCTGCTGCTGACCATTGTTGGGAGTTGATTGTTGGGAGTTGGACTACAAACTATAAGTCATCAATAAATTCCTTTACTACATAGAGACTACCATAACTTCTGTGAGTCTAGAAAACGCTGACTAAGACAAATTGGTACCAACATAGTAGGGTATTCCTGTGACAACCTGACCATGTTTTGGGGAGGATTGTGGAAGGACTTTGGAACTTAAAGCTAGAAGATCAGCCACTGGCTGTTAAGAACTCTATGAGATGTTGTGTAAGAGCTTGGAAGATCATGTTGAGAACAGTGCAGAAGATGGAGACCTGGCTTGTGAAATTTCAGAGGGAAGATTAAACACTCTATCAGGGCCATTGTTATTTTGATTGTGAAGATTCTGTGGTTCTGGTTAGCTGGGGCTGAAGAATCAGCTGTGATTAACAAGATACCAGAACTACTAAAATAAAAACTACATTACTGGGACTATTGATGCTGGTTAACTGGAGCTAAGGAATTAGTGGTGATTAAGAAGACACCAGCATCATTGAAGTGACATCTTCTGGGAAGTGTTTTCTGGGAGCACAAAGAGGTTGTGTTCCAGAGATAGCCAAGGTTGTACCTTGTGCTGCAGCAGGACTTGGTAATGTGTAAAAGTCACCCAGGTGGTACTGGTTTTGACAGCATGAAGGGGTCATGAAGAGCAGCTGAGGCTCGGCACAGTGAGAGGCCATGGAAGGCCATTGGTGAAGTTGCAGCCTCAGTTTGCAATTGATAGCAAAGGAGTTGAGATGTGGCACCATGAAGACAGTCTATAAGAGGCTATTGGTGAAGCCTAGTTACAGCAGCGTTTTGGGAGTGCCAGTACCATGCAATGACCACCAAGGACAACAGCAGCAGTGAAGCACAGGCATCTAGAGCCCAGAAGACGAGATGTGTGCTACAAAGGGCAGAGCTGGAGAGGTGACTCAAGCCCTTGGAGGAGCCCAGAAGATTGTGAGTTGGATCCCGGACATTGGTTTTGCTTTTGATTGTGACTGTGCCCTGATATTTTTCCCTCTTGAAGGAAGAATGGAGCCCACAGTTAAAAGACCTTAAATTTTAAAAGATATTGGACATTTTAAATTGATTTAACTTTTAATATATAAAGACTGTGGGACTTTAGACCTTGGGGATGAATAAAAACATAAGGGTTGAGGCTTAATAGTGATGTGTTTTTGTTTCAAGTTGACAAGGGGTCAATTGTACTGGCTAGTTTTGTGCGTCAACTTGACACAGGCTGGAGTTATCACAGAGAAGTGAGCTTCAGTTGGGGAAGTGCCTCCATGAGACCCAGGTGTGGGACCTTTTCTCAATTAGTGATCAAGGAGGGTAGGCCCCTTGTGGGTGGTGCGATTTCTGGGATG